>WEIS01049513.1:0-19871 GCA_013389965.1 Todus mexicanus
GAAAGAAACAAGGCAGAGTGGAGATTTAGGAGGAAAAACTATAGAATTCTTGGGGATGAGAGACACAAGCAAGCCCCCCTGTTGGATTTATTTGTGGCACTTCAAGCAGCTCTAAATGATCGTCTTCTTTTGCCATATGAGCAAATATTAATTCTTGTTTGGAACTGAAACCAGTATTAACCATGTTTATTCAGTGTTCTAGGCAAAGTACTCACTCCAGGTGTGTGGGTAGTGAGAGGAAGGAAGAATCCTATTGCAGCCGGTCTGCACTAGGCAGTGAAGGATTTTTGCAAGCTGGGAAGACCTTGAAAATCTGATGTTTAAATGCTGCCGCCATATGCAAAAAACATGTAGAAGGATTTGTAGATGTCACTGGGCATCTCAATAGCTGGAAATCCCAGAGTTGTTTTTAAATGTGACCTTGTCAATCGAGCAACGCCCGTACTGGGAGAAGGGATGAGGGTATGTGGGAGGGAAGGTTATATACGGTCTCTGATTGCACCACCCTGGATAGTTCCCTTGTTATCATACCCTGGTTAGAAGTGTCTCTTACCAGGATTATAGAATCCTTGCTAATGGCAAAAAGTGGGTTGATAGCAAGCAGTGGGAATAGCTTTTGTGTCAAGGTGTTGGGCCAGAGGACAAACCAGTAAAGAAAACTATTGGACATCTCCACAAAGAGAAAGAAGCGAGTGGTGGCAGCCAGAATGTGTGCCCAACAGTACAGATAACAACTGGACTAAAATAGCTTTGGAATGGACACCAAAAGCTGAAAAGCGCAGCAGAGGCAGCTAAAATATCTAGCAGAGAAATTGCTATGCGGCACTGATAAGAATATCTAGCTTGTCCTAGGGAGGCGTGTACATAACATGGCAACAGCAGGCATTGCATCTCAGGAGGGTATCTGAAATCAGAAGAGCTCCTTAGGGCTGGCTCCAGAGCAGAGAGATTAAGGCATAGCAATGGCATTTGCTTTTTTCCCTAAGGAAGCTTGTCATACCTCTCCTGGGATTTACTGATCGATTGATTTGTTTTTTTTTAAAAGAATAAATCAGATGATGGAACTCTTTCATCTGTAACACTGCAGCTACACCTGGTGTGAAACATCAAGAGCATCAACTGAGGTCAATCTTTTTGTTACTGGAGCAACTGGGACGTTGCGTGTTCTTCAGAGGCTCTGCAGTATTGCCCATTCTGCAAATTTTTGTAGCATTCTTTATAGCATTGTGCACACATCCTTATAGCACCGCTCCTCAGAAGTGTGTGGGAGAGAAACTACCCATGTTAGAGCTGAGAAAGTTGAAGCAAGAGATGTGTAACTCCCCAGAGGTCAGCATTAAGTCAAGTGTGTGTTACCCAAGGGCTGTTGTAGTCATTCTTGCCATCTCTTTCATTTTTACCCTCGCTGCAGGGTTGGCTCAGCTGTTCGTGAGGCAGCTGCTGAGCCACCGTGGTTTACAGTCCCATGTACTAAGATAGACACCAATTTCCACATACTTCAGTACAGTAGGCTGCAATTTGTGATGGTTCAGCAGCTGCCAGAAGAGCAGCTGAGCCCATCCCTTCTGCACAGGCAGAAACCACTGCGGCCACCCTCGGAACAAGAGCCGGAGGGGCCAACATGGAAATAAGAGCATTTAAAACCTGTAACTCCAGAGGGCACTCACCATCTACTGCTACCTTAGGAGCTTGCGTTCTCTGCTTGCAGGCAGCAGAGAGGTTGTTTCTAATGTTGGAATTCTTAATTCTGCTCTGGAAGGTAACGCTGTGCACAGAGTTGTGTCAGCAAACCAGCTGTTACATATATACCAGGAAATGTCCTTAGTCCATAATCTGTATTGTTGTAGTAATACCTCTCTGCAAGTGAAGAGGCACGCTCTAAATATGTCATTTACTTGCTAGGATTTCATCTTGGCAGTGCTTATTCAGAGGTGCTTTCATTCCGGGAAGCTAAAAATGTAGCTGTAATTTCTCCCTAACTCCAGCTTGACAGCTTCTTTCCTTCTTCTTTCAATGAGCTAATTCTGTAATGAAGTGTGATGTAGCCCTGGAGACCAGCATCTAAGTGTTATAGGAAGAGGTACGATGAAGGAAACTCCAGCTTATCCATCTCTGTTGCCTCCATTTCTCTTCAGATCCTGCTCTTTTCCCTAACAGGTGTTTTTTTTCCTGTTAGGGAGGTGGCATCCTTTGTGAAGGATCACTGTTCGTAATAGCGTGTTGGAATTAACCATTCATACAATAAAAGCATGATTCAGATTTCCACCATTCATTCTGCTTGACAGCATAGTAACAGTTCTTGCTTCCTCACCCAAAATAATCCTCTTCTCTCTTACTCTGCTTCCTTCTCACCACCTGCTCATACTACACCAGAGTTGTTAAGGAGGATATGTAGCGAAAGTTTTGATTCTGGCATCTGGGTGCATCTCTGTGGCACTAATAAAAGACTTTTTTTGCCTCCGTATGTGAAAATACCAGGAGGGTTTGAAAGTGGGGAAATGCTTTGGGGTTTGGTTTTGGGTTGTTGGGGGTTTTTATTCTTATTTTTCAGTAATTAGGAAGGAAGATCATCTGAGAATTTTTTGAGGTTCTCCGATGCTTAGAAAGGCTCACGTGGGTGAGAACAGGTTTTCTTTTTGTATTTGGAGGTGAAGTCATCTGAGAAGAAAAAAAAAGACTGTTTCACTGGTTGAAACAAATTAACCCCTGTCTTTTCTCAGGCACATCTAGGAGTGCTTAATACAAAGGCTTTTGAGAAAAACTTGTTGAGAGCAAGTCAGAGGTGAAAGTGCTCTCTGCAGATTTTTTTTGAGCCACATTTCACCTTGAGCCACTGGGACTGAGAAATTTGGGGTTGTATCCACTTACTTGGTCTAATCAACAGCACTACACAGCTTGTACCCTCTACCTACACTAAATACTGGTGTGCTTCATGATCGTTGCCTTTGCTGACCTCATTGTTCTAAGCAATATTAACATGGCTTGTCGATGAGGAGCTCTGGTGTAATGATCTCAGTTAAGATTGCCAAGATGTTAAGATGACTAACATGGCAATGGGAGAGCAGTCATGCTGCTGTCCTGTACTCGGCACCGCTGGCATACTGGGAATACTGGGTCCAGTGTTGGGCCCACCACTTGAGGAAGGATGTTAAGAATCTGGAGACGGTCAAGGTAATTTTGTTCAGGAGTGTGTGACCCATGAGAAGAGGCTAAGAGAGCTGGGCTGGGAAAAAAAAAGAAGAAAAAGGCTACAGGGTTCATCTGCTGGTCTATGGGTACCTGAAAGAGTTAGCGGTAGTGGAGCCAAAGCCTTCTCAGTAGAGATAAATGATAAATCAAGGGGGAAGGGCCACAAACTGCACCTTGGGAGATTAAGATTGAGAGGGAGAGATGAAGAGCAAGTGTGGCACCAGGGGGGTAGTACAACACTAAACCAGGTTACCCAGCAAGGCCGTAGAAGCTTCATCCTTCAAGGCTTTCATTGCTCAGCTGGACAAAGCCACAGCTGACCTTATCTGATGTTGGCCAGGCCCTCCTCTTCTTGGAAATTAGGACTAGGTAACCTCCAGGAGTTACTTACAACCAGTGTTTCACTGGTTCTCTGTTGTACTTTGCATCCCTTCTTGACTTTCTCTTCCGAACATGTGTGTATCTGCCTGTTGTCATAAAGCGCCTGTAACTTGTCTCATGAAGAGGCATCTCTGATTGTTTTCAGCCTGTTATTTGAATGAAGTAAAACTGATGCTTTTTCAGTGTCCCCCACTTGCACAACTCGTGTCTCCCGGCCAACAAATACTGAATTCGAGAGAGAAGTCTCGGAAGTCTCTGAGGTACGAAGTTCCTACAGCTTTGATTAAAATGGGTGGCTGGGTGATCATAGGAGACTGGACCCCTTCTGATGAAAACAGTGTTGCAGGGTGTGCTCAAGTTGGGAGATCAGCACTAAAATACAAATATGTAGGAAGCTAGACACACTTACTTTCCTAATCACACAACTGTTACGTAGGGGGCATCTAATCTGGAATTCCAGCTTGGCAGCAAGCCACCCAAGTTGGATTTTTCACACCTGAATTTCCTCAAGTTAGGTATATAAGTCATTCCTCTCGCTACCTTTTCCCGAAAGCCTGAGGCTGCTCAAGCTGGTTTTAGGTCTCTAAACAACTTCAGGAGTATACTTTAGAGCTATTAAATAAAATATACCTTCTGTACCGTCACAGACTACACGTACAATTTTGAAATTCGGTGAAAGTAGGACATTGAGCTTCAGACATTACTTTTACCTTCCTGATCCTCTGGCTTAGTTGCTCAGTTGATAGAGTTTCTTTTTAGTGATCATCCTCTTTGCGTTCCCTCGGGCTCATTTTTTCAGGAAAAATGCCCCTGAATTCAGAAAATTCTCGGATCGAGGGAAGAAGTAGCAATAATAATGAAGCACTGGTCTGGTTTGGTGCCAGATCCATCCTGCATTGCTACCAGGTGACCGGTTAGCTGTGCAGAAATCCTGCCTCCATCCCATTTTAGAAGGTTATGTCCAGAGGCTTGGAAATGGGCTGAGCAATGGAGGATTAGTTAAGTGATATCTGGTTTCCTTGCTATTTGGTATGTACCACTTACAACAGTTCCTGCAAGCAGCTGCTGAGCCTTCCTACGTGGGGGTGATTGCACCAAGAAAACACACAGCCTGTGCTCTTCCTTCAGGTAAAATCTTGGCATAAGGGAACAGATGCTAGCTAAAAAAGATCAAAGCTGAGCCTTGCTCTCTATATATTCCAGGTGGAATGAGTACTTTGTGATGAAAGGTTAAATAAATTTACTCTGTGCTCACCACATCCCTGTGCACTGGTTAGCATGAATACCTGGAAAGGGTTACTCCTCAGCTGGGAGAAGAGGGAGGCAGTCTGTTTTGGAAGAAGAAAGGTTGTTTGGGACCTGGTCAGTGAAAGAATCTGCAAGGCACCAATCTTGACACCTTCAGTAAAGATTGCCTTAGGGAAGATATAGGAATTGGAAATAATACGCTTCCTGAAACTTCTGAAAAAGAGGCCTGTCCGTTCACATTCCACGCTCAACTTTTCCTACGAAGAATATCTGTTAGAAAGGGAGGATGAAAAAAACCCCCAACAAAACAGTTTACAGCTCCCTGTGCCTCAGCTGGAGAGATTTGATGTGTCTTGATGAAATAATTTTCCCCAAAACACTGCCTACTTTTCCTCTGCATTGCTATCTGGAAAATAGCCATCGCCTGTCAACTGTCACGTGTGGCAGGGATGCCAAGTAGAGCTTTGAGTTTAGCCCTCAAATTGTGGGGTGTGTTGTGTAGCAGTGTCTCTGGCGGGAAGATGGATTCAGATGTGCTGACTTGACTTGTTTGCAGCTCTTGGGGTTTGCCCGATGTGGACTTGCATGAGCGAGTTTGCGTGTACATGCACAAACATACATGCAAGAGAGATTCGCATCCTCCTTTATGCAGACCCGGGAGGCTGAAGGATTGGATGCATTGCTGCCCGTTGCAGGCTTCATTTAAATTAACGACCCTCTATCAGTGGCTTAGGAACTTTATTTTGACATTTTTTATATGCTTTGTACCATAAATCTAAAGTGAACAGTCCCCAGCAGCTGAAAGGTGATACTCTAATGAGATCAGTACAGAAAGCACCGTTCTGCATGTGAGTGGTTGGATGCTGCTTGGTGGTGGCCAAAGAACTGGCTGTTTGTGCTGGGTGCAGGTGGGGACGGAGCACATTGAACTGCCCAGCCCTATTCTTTACTGCGCTTCAGCCCTGACCTGACAGAGCTGCCCAAAACTGCACATGGAAGCCTTTCGTGAGCTGATTCTGAAGCCTTTGGTTCCCTAACGGCACAAATGAGAGTTTGCTGAAGACTTTCTGCTTGTCCTGCTTTCCTCTCTAGTGCCCTGGGTCATGATCCCCTAGTGCTGTGACTGTTGGGTGTGATGAGTAGGGACTGTAGCTACAGCAAGATCAACTGGACTGCTAGTTATCTTTAGGTGACGTTGTTTACCCATCATATTCTACCCCAAAATGCAAGTGTGTTTAAAAATCTCCTGCTTCTGGGCATTGTTAAAGAGCCAACGGGCTGCATGGGGAAACAGCTGCTGCATGAAAAGTGTCCCGGTACTGTCTGTGTCTACGAAAGAGCTTAGGAAACTTTGGGAAAAGCTGCAAAGTCACCTGAAATTTGGGTTATGGACAGTGCAATTTGCTTGCCTTGGAAGCATGAAGAATTTAGACAAGTCTGCGTGAAATTTAAACTGAGTCCGCGGAGTCTAGATGTTAACAAACTGCTAGAGGTTAACAAACTGCAGGACGGCTGCAGCTTGGTGACATTGCCCCTGGGCAATTGCAGTTATTTGTATACAGAGAATTGCCAAGCTGCTATCTTTTTCTTCTTCTGTAATGAAAACGAAGCCAAAGGGTTTTGTTTTGTTCTAAAGACTGCCGAAACTTTATTCCCTCAGATACAGATCATCTGTGCTGAAGGCCAAGTTTCATCGTGAAGCAAATTTTATCTTTTTAGATCTTAAAGGCGAGATTAACAGGGGTATGTATATATAATCTGAACTTTCTGGTATTGACACATAATCCATTGGGGGGTTTTCTCCCCCTTAGACATGTATTATAATATCCCTGCCCAGTGCTTCCAGCACACACAAAAAATTGCATTAGAGATTTTCAAATGCCCTTATGTGAGCATAAAGAGCGCTCTATAAGCGCAGCATGTTGTGCAATGTGGTAATTGCTAAGAGCTTGTAGCTCTTGGACCGTCTGGGGCAGATTTTTTTGGACTGTGTTCTAGCCAAACCTCGGTTTATTATGAAGGAAGTTATCATTTTCCTTAGTTTTCCCAGCAGCAACAAGAAAAGTTACTTTACAATATTCTTTGGAAGAATCTAGCTGAAATCAAGCATCAACTTACCATGGATTGTTAAGTATCGTACAGTCGCTTTTATAGTTGTTTGATCTTGTAGCAAGAAGTAATTACACTTCACCCAACCACATACGCTTGCCTTTTTTCCTTCAGTAACAACCAGCTTAACACTTAATGGAAAATTACCCAGGCTGAATTTCCTTATCTTAAGTCTTGTCTAGAGTTAATTCGAGCTGCTGAACTCAATTTAAAAATGCTGATGGAATTGAATGTGCTTCAGACATCGGCGTTACAGAATATTGCTGCAGAATAGCGGCTGATCAGTTTATTGTTTTAGCATAAATTGATGGTAGGCGATGCAGGTATTTATGAAATTGGATTGAGCATGAAACTGAATTGAGCGCACCTGGTTTGAAGTTGGTGTGAAGTTAAATAACCAAGTTCTCTCCACTGCACGGGGATGTGCACACTCTTCTCTCCCTGCTTTACCACCCTCCTTGATGCCAGTTCTATCACATGCCTGCCAGGTGAATCGATTCGAGGTCACGCAGCGAAATCATCTTCACGGACGTATTGTTAGGTTGATCTGGTAGATGTTCCAAATAACCCTGCGGCCATGTAGTGGCTCCAGCACAAAGGAGATGATGGGAGCGTGTTGCTTAAGGACAGGAGGAGAGCCAATTATTTCCACTTCTTCTCTTCCCCCAGCCCCAGTAGCAGCCTAGAGTTAACAGCGGCCTGGGTGTAAGGCTCTGTGAAGCTGCTCTATGTGTTAGCTTTGATCTCACCAGTGCACATACAGTATGAGCGGAGCCAAGGCAGTTGAGTTTTGAACCAAGGGCTAAGCAGGATTTTCAGAAGGGCTGATGTTACTGCCCGCTTCTGCCGCCGCTGGAGTCCACATGCTGATCATTCTTACCGCTGCTGTCACTCGAGCTCCTTCTGGCTTGTCTTTGTGCATGGCAGTGAGGGCTCAGGCAGTGCTGCTGAGAACTATGGCACTCGAGTTTGCTGACCTAGGCACAACCTGATGTTCCCTATCTCATGTGAGCCATGCATACATTGTGTGACAAGTTCAGCCCCTGCTGTAGCATTCGTGTGTTTCTGTAGTCTCTTTACAGTCCAGACTTCAAACCAAGAAAAATACACCTACAATATTTGAGGGACAAGCCTGTACCAAGCGTGGGAAATACATGAAGGCCTTCTGGAGGACCATTCAAGTCATGCGCCCAAGAACTTTAAAGAAATAGATAGGTTTTAAATAAGTACTCTATGCCAGGTATTAAGACCATCATCATACTATTTTATTTAAATGAAGCTTGAGACTGTCACTTCTGCTGTTTTTTCTCTCCCCCCTTGATTTATAGGCTGGACTCGATGATCTAAGAGGTCTTTTCCAGCCTTAAATATTCTATGATTCTATGATTTTGTGTTGTTTCTAGGAGGTTTGGACCAGTCTTTTCTTCACTCATACCTCCCCCTCTCCCAAGCGCACTTTCTCCATGTCACGGCCCGTTGGATGTTCTCATAACAAGTGAATATGGCCAAGCAGGGTTGGCTGGTGTTTTACCGCAATAATCAATGAGGGACCCTGGATCTGATCTCTAGAATGCTGAAAACTGGTGAATCCTTATATTTGTGTTTTGGAGGTTGTTGTGGCCTTCAGCAGGTTTCCACGTGCATCGGAGCTGCCCCTACTGTAAAGTCTCTGAAGGTCTTCACTGAAAGGTTTTATACATCTGCATAAAAACTGCTGAAGATCTTTTTGTCATCGCCACCCTAGGATCCAGAGCTTTGGGGGATTTTCTTCCTTATAATTTGTTCTGGTTGAGGACGGCCAAACTGGTGAAGGAAGCTATAATAGGGCAAGAAATCCGCTGCCAGTTATGTATTGGGTATTTCCATGCAAGGCCTCAGGAGATTTGTTTTCCATCAGGCAGTAATATTCTTACATCTTCAGAATAGTCTGTGAACATGAGATAATCTCCATGATACCCCTGGGAAGCAGACAAGTAGTGGTTTTAAAAAATAAACAGAAGGAGCAAAGATTTTAGTGTTTCCTGGGGTATATTTACGTTTTGTTGGGGCAGTGACACACCTGCTGGAGGTGAGCTACCTTTTATTGATGTGTAAATAAGACGGTTCATTATATACGAGGTGGCTTAGGTATTAAACTGGACTTATTCAGGCACGTACTGGATATTTTGCTAACCTGCTACCCCTTTTGGAAGTGATCTCGCTTTCGTAGCACAAGAGGTGGAAAGAATTATAACGGTGATTTTTATCTGCAAAACAGGCAAAAATGTTTCAGCAGCACAGCAGAGGGATCATTTACTTAAGAGAAAAATAGTAAAACCACAGAGGAAAAGTTAGGCTATTGAACTCCGCTGGGGTTCATCAGAAACTCTTCTAACAGGAACCTCTGTCACAAGCAAATCCCCAATTCCCAGCCAAAGTCTTGGGAATGGAGAGGAGTAGCGGTGATTAGTGTCCATTAAGATTCAACTCGGTGTCCAGTAAAGTGCTTTTGGCTGCAAGCTAATAATTCTTGATGCATATTTGAGACTGCTTTATTTTGTGCATTACCTAGCAGAGAACTGAGGGGGTTTTTGCTGCTTTTTTCTTTCTTTTGAGATGGAACTGCAAACATTTTCTTGACTGGCAACCTTTTTTCCCTGTAAGTTGAATGTAGCTTAGATGAGAATCTGACTGTTGAAAGCTCCAGTCATCACACTTGTTCCTCACCAATGGTCTTTTCCCACTTGCTATGTGGCACGCATGGGCTAAAACAGTAGCTGGAAGGTCTGGTGGTCACCAGCTTTGCTGACTCCAAGATACCAGTGCTGTGCAAGGAACAAGTTCTTTGCTTTTGTAGACAACTTCATTATTCTTTGTTTTTACAGGTAGTGGTGGGGGTTGCTGGTATAAAGGTTGGGAAGCTCTGATGGAGCCTCCTGAGGCTTTTAAATCATTGTGGGATTAGTGCTCTGCTCTTGCTTTGCCAGTGAAGGCAAAGGGTTAACCATTCCACTCGGGAGCAAGCAGGAAGGATTTAAGGAATAGGGTTTGTTGGATTTCAGAGACTCTGAGTTTTGGAAGAGATGTTTTATTCCTGCTCCTGATAAAGCAGGTGGTGGTGGGTTGCCCTTGGCCAGCTGCTGGCTGCCCGCTCAGCCGCTCTCAACCCCCTTCTCAAGAGGGCATGGAGAAAATAAGGTGGAGAAGCTCAAGGGTCAAGAGAAAGGCAGGGAAACCATTTATCAATCACCATCACAGGCAAACCAGGCTTCACTTGTGGAAAAATGATTTTTAATTTATTACCAGTTCAAGTAAGTTTGGAGGAACAAAACTTAAAATACCACTTGTCCACAGCTCTTCTTCCAGCTTCACTCCTAAATCTTAAATTTATTCAGATTATCAGGGCTCTAAGGCATTAGAAAACCTAATGATGCTCCTTTAGTTTTTAAATGAATTTCTGAGTCCTTTGTATCGGACTAAGTAAGAGAAACTTTTTGCTGAATAAAGGTGACTGGGTTTTTTTTAGATGAATTAATCTGGAATACGCAGAGAATGTTTATTACAACATTTTTCTAGTAGCTACTCTCCCTGCTTAATTTGGCTTTTAAAAAAACCTTCTGTGAGCTGAGTGTCCCTGTACGTACTCCTCATTTTAGGTAGTTCAGATAGATCATAGGAACATAGACCTTAGTTGACGTCTCGCCTTCAATTATAAATGATTTATACTGAAAGAAACGGATTTACATTTAAAATTTAGATTCTATTTATTTATTTACTTACTTTAAAGGTCCAGCTTTCAGTTTTCCTTGTATCTCTTCTGCTCTCCTGCAGGGATGCACAGACTATCTTTAACGTCCCAGTCCTTAATTTTTCCATCTTTTCTCTCGTGCCCTGTGGTATACAGGAATCGTCTGATGTTGCTCCACCCTCCAGAGAGATGCTTTTCATGTGGTGCTTCCAGCACAGTTGGTACAGCTCTCTGGAATGAAGTCTCCTATGTAATTACCATCATATGTGGGGGTTTTGCGGCGTGAGGGTGGCGAGAGAGAGGAGATTGCCATCACTTACAAAGCCGTTACTGCTTTTTTTGCAGAACCTGGCTCAGCTGAAATGATGAGCCCGTTTTTTTTTGCCACGCTGTTTCCAGTAATTAAACATTTCTAAGAGGCTGGTCAAACCAATTTGTATTTTAGAGGGACTATTTTGCTATACTGCTGTTTGTAGGTTTATTTTGGAGGGTGTCTCTTTTTCGAGCTTTCTCTTCCAGCACTAATTGCAGTTGCAGGATCCCTGTGTGCAGTTTAGGGATTAGAGGGCGAGGGAGCAATTATAATTTTCTATTATTTATTTTGCAGTTGATATTGTTTAAGAACACATTCGACAAGACCCTTATGCAAGGGCTGACATTCTGCTTTTCACAGGGATTTCTCACGTGAGCGTTGGCAGGGGGCAGGGTGACCAAAGTTACGATTTCTTCCAGGAGAAACACGGTTGAGGGTGTGGGAGATTTTTGCCTAAGAGATCCTGCAGAAGCTCATTTTAAGTAATCCAGCAAGAGAAAAAAGAAAGGAGTTGGGTGGCGTTGCTGGGGAAAAGGGCTGAATCAGGAGAATACTGCGTCGCAAGCAAGAGGCAAAATGAGAGTAAAATAGGTGCGTACAACCGCACGCAGGCACAATCACAGGCTCTCGAGAGCTGCAGAAGTTAGGAGCGAGCGTGCGGCCTCTTTGCGAGCGATTTTAGCCTGTTTAGCAACAGGCAGAACCACTTTGCATTCCTGGGGTGTGTGTCTGCACCAGTCCCTGGCTGGCAGGTGGGATCGGCTGGGAAGCAAACTGGGGAGTTTTAAACGGATACGACTTGACACGCTGTTCTCAGCGGGGACGTTCTAATGTAAAAGGGATGTTACAATGGCAGCAGTAGCCAAACCGTGGAGGTTTTTTCGCTTCTGCGCTTTGAAGAGCAGCTTCGGTCTTTTTATTTGAAAGCAGTGCCGTGCCTGGGAGTTCAGCTCTCAGCACTTCTAAAAGAAAGAAGAACAGAGCTCAGGAAAAAGCTTTTGGTATCAGACTTCACCATTTTGCTTTCAAAGCCATAGATCTTAAATGGAATTGAAAGAAATAAAATAGAAAAAGTCAGCGCAAGAATCAAAGTGGCGAGGGGGGAGTGGGGGGGAGTTAATTCATTATTTAAGTGGCTCTCCAGGGCTTTTTTTGGTACTGGAGCTGTAGAAACATTCGAAGCAGGGTAACATCTTCAAACAAAGCGCGGTTTTGTCAGGCACATTCAGACGTAGTTCCCTGTTCAGCTGAAAAAAACAGGCTTTCATCTCGACTGGCTTCTCATCGTCCGGACAGTGCATGCAGTGATACCAGCCTCTTAAGTTTCCTCGGAGCTGATTTTAGACTCGGAGTCAGCTGCTTGAAATCCCTGGATCTTCTCAGCATTGGACGTGTTTTTGCTTAGCAGGAGTCTCCTCCTGCCCACACCCCTTTTCCACTCCACCCTGAGTGCCTGCGCTGGCTCTCGGCTCCCCCACCCTCCCTTGGGACAGGAAAAATGAAGTGTCTGTCCGAGCCGGGTAGATTATGTCGCTGTGCGCAGGGAGCACGGCACGCACCCTGTCCCATCCGCCGCTGCGAGGGGAGGCAAGGCGAGGAGAGCAAGCGAGTGAGCAACCGGAGGGCGGCTATTGTTCAACTCGAGCCAAGGAGCTGAATAGAGCCGGGCGCTTGACGGGCTTTGGCTCTGGCTTTTCTGCATTCCAAACTGTCTGAGGCAGAGAAAAGCCAGCGCGGGAGAGGAGCACGCGGAGGCGACGTCGGTTTTCTGCTTGGCATGGTGGTGGCAGGACCATGGTAGAGGCGTTAGGATTACCGCAGAATGCAGTTCACAGGTGAGAGAGATCCCTCCTGACACGGGCCATGCAAATAGGGGACTGTGTTGCTGCAAAGTTGCCAGCGAGGCGGGACTGGGTAGGAGGCACATAAGGATTTTGCTGGATATTTGAAGTGGCTGGACTTAAAGCAGCTAGAAGCTTGAAGGGGTTTTTTTGTCCATGTTTGATGTATCGACTCTTCTCCTCATCATTTTCAGTTCTATACACAGGTTTGGAAAGAGATATTTACATGGATGAATGGAAAAGTGGGTTACTGGTACTTTTCTGCTCACTAGCACAGAATTCGTGTTTAAGTATCCAAGCGCCATGTAGATGCAGAGATGAGAAACAAATACTTCTATTGGCTTTCAAAGTTCCAAATCTAGTTTATTGCTCCTTAAATCATTAGCTTTACTTTTCCTCCCTCTCCCTGAAAGCCTTTACTTACCTAACCTAGGTCAATATGTTTTTATATGACAGCGGATTTCTGTCTAAGGCCAGACTTTGTTCTTCAAGGGCACGCTGGGGGAATATTTGTCAGTGTTTACTCGTGGCTGGGGTTGCATGTTGTTTTCAGCACATGATATTGCCAAGCTTGCTTCCTGTCCTCCAGCAAGCGATGGTAAATCAGAGCAGTTCAGGGAATCCTACAGGTTGCTCATAAAAACAAGAGGATTCTCTTTTCTTTTCAGCGTAAAGGGTGCTTGCCTTGGTAACACCGCCTTGCTTTTCTAGCAGCTTTTGGTTTAAAGTGTATTGTTAAGCGATAGGAAGCTGGACAGCATTGAAATTTCATGCCTTGTGGTATAGTTAAAACATATTTCAGTAGCTACAAAACCGATGGAAATCGTCTAAGGAAACTGGGAATGGAATCTCCTGAGTTCAATTTATTTCTACCTTGGAACCATCCTTTAATAGGTGCTGGTTACAAAGTCCTCCTTAGTCATTTCCCTCCTCATCTGTCGACCAGGGAGAATACTAATTTGCGAACTTGGCGAGACTGTTTTTGTTAGCCTGGACCAATGAGGTGGTTCTGCAGCTGCTTTTGAGTTACACGATCAGAAAATGAAAACCTCCTGCCTTAGCTTTTTTTTTTGTTGTTGGTTTTTTTGGACAAACACGTGTTTCTTTCAAAAACAAGCAAACTTTTGGCAAACTAATCAACAGAGCTCAAGGCAACGGGGTTCCCGTCCCTTCCAAGTTTCATTGAGGTGATTTTGGGGTGGTTACCCTTTAGAATTGCCTGTCTCTCTCTTTTTTTTTGGAGCTTTTTCATACAATTGACATGCTAATAGGGTGGTGAATTCAAAATACAATGCTGGGGAGTTATGGAAGGCAAACGTGAGCAGCAACTTACGTTGCTGTGAATTCTTCTTGTTGTGCCTGGCTTTATCTGATGCTCTCGCTCTTTCTCGCTTTCAAATCTGTGGGGAGGGGAAAACGGTGTAATCATAACAAATACTTGAGGTGACTTCTGTCAGCAAGATCTGTCATGGCTCTGTAAAGCTTATGGGAACAAATCAGCTTCTTTTGTACACAAGCAGGAGGAAGGGGCATTCTGGCAGACTGAGGCTTGACCTGCTCCTTGCTGGTTTCTGATGTCTGGGAGCAAGGATCACACCAGCTACTTGATATTGGAAGTCAGAGAATTCCGTGATGCAGCAAAGTGCAGAGTATGGACGGCGTTTGTAAATATCTTGTTAGCATCAAGAGGCAGATTAATTTGCCAGCCTGTAGAGATACGTACTTTTCCAAAGCTTTAATTCTCCATAAAGGGGATACTTCTTTTTATCGCGATTTCTTGGCTAATTGGCAGCAGACAGCACAAACGGTTTTTAAGAGAGTTAATAATGGTGGGATTTGAAACTGGGCCAGTTGCAGAAGGGAGACCTAATGGTCCCCATCTATTTAATTTTCAACATATATGGGTGGCTGTTTCTAGTAAGGGAGAGGGAAATCTGCACAAGTCAGCAAGCAAATGATGCAACTCCAGTCAATGCTTACAGCTTCAACAGTATTATTTCCGCGTGTTAAATGGTCAAGAGACTTTGGCTGTGCTACAGATTTAATGGCATATGGTGCCGTGGTAAACACAACTGCAAAAATAGGGTTGCAGGGTTGTATAATCGCTGGTTATCTGAGCAGATGATGGCAACTATGAATAGCAGCGGTGAGTCTGTCCAGAGTTTCCTTCCCCAGCTGAGCAGCACTACTCCTGGGGCAGTGGATCTGCTGTGGTGACACCCAGCGTTGCATTTTTCTTCCCTTGCACCTGCAGTGTGCTCAGCTGGGACTTCAGCTGAACAGTGCTGGGACGTGGATGCCTGCCAGGGACGTGGAACAGCTCCACTGTAGGCCTCTGGGCAAACTTCAGAAGTGGCACCGACCACAAGCATTCAAAAATGCAAGTCTGGCTTAGGAAAGCGGGGATTGAAAATGCTAATTTTTAAAAACTCATTTTCCTGCTTGTTTTGATCCTTTTTGGAGTCGGCTTCAGTCGGGTCTTGAAGCTCAGTCACACTCAAACTGCAAAGGCCAGGCCCTTCTTCTATCATAGAAGCTGTAATTGTCTCCACATTTGCTTGGTTCTAGCGGTAATGGCTACGGGAAAAATGGCAAATGTACAGAACACAGCACAATTCTAATGCCAGCTCTCACAGCACTCATGCTCTTAAAACCTGGTCTTGGTATCTCCTAAGGTGGCTTTAACATGTCAACTGTGTTCTCCAGGGGAACTCACCAGAGTGTCCAAGAAGATCTTGGAGATCGTCAGGAAGAAATTAAGCCCATGTCCACAAGATGGAGGAGTTGGGATGTCCTTGTAAAAATTCCCTAAGCTACCCAGTCTCTTACCTCACTGTATTTCCTTCCTTCACCACTAAATTTGGTCCCTAATTTGGAAATAGATTAAAAGAAACCCTCCATGTGCTGCCTTTCTTGTGCAACTCTCTAGTGTTTGGGAAGGCCTTAGGCTTTGGCGGTTGCCTTATTTTAATGCCTACACAGAGGTTAACATTGTATGCCTGTAAACACAGGTGGAACAGAGTAGTAAGAGGGAGGGAGCCCACATGATTCATAGGCAGGGGTAGGAAATCATTTTGCTGGTCGTAACCATGCATTCTCCAGCATGCTCCTGCCGTCCTGCTGCACGCCTGGTAAGTGCAAGCTGCGCGCTTTCGGGCTGCTGGACCCTAACAGGTTTTTGGTCGTGGTTTTCTGGCTCGCGATCTGGTGTTAGAAGCACAGGTTGTTGTGAATTAGTCTTTCTTTTTTCGCCTGTGCCAGTGAGGGAGAGTTCAACTCCCACTTGATGATGTCGGCAGAGCTGCGGTTTCTTGGCGTGTAAAGGGAGCAAGCAGTGACCTCAGGGTGGAGTAAAGCTCCCTATTGGCACAGCACCCTCAGCCTCGCTGCGCAAGAATCGCTGGTATTTAGTTTGTGCTGCAAACAAGCCAGTTGAACTCGTTGTGGGAGTGCTAAATAAAGCTATTACCTTGTCCTACGGAGGAAGAGTGTAAATAATGCTTAAGTTGATGGGATGGTGTGACAGCTCCTGTGTGATCTAACCAGAAGCTAAAGAATTTGTATGGTCAGTAGAATATCACATGTCGATCATCTGGAATTGCTTCCCAAAATCCTTCGGAGCCATCTGTGTGGGTCTTGCGCGTTCTGATGATACCAGCAAGTTGCAGATTGAATGATAAGATGTTTAGTTCGCTCTCGTTTGAAACTGTTTTTCTGAGGAATGTCGTTCTCCTTTATCTCTGTGAGCATGTCTAGTCAGAGAAGGCCAAAAAACCCACAAACCAGGCACCACCCCAGCCCTCACTACCTGGTTCTTCCATTTCTTTGTTTATTCCAGATGTCATCTCAATAACTTACTCTAAATAAGAAAAATCATTCCTGGCTATTTTCCTGCTCTGGTTCTGAGTATATGCCCAAGGAAAAAACAGTAGGTCAGAAGACCAGAGTGGAGACCCAGATGGGTGATGGTAGTATTCCAGCAAAACTGTCTTCATCAGTTATTTCACTTGCTTTTTTGCTTTTTTTTGTCTGAATTTTGCCAAACTTCAGCAGTTGTGAAGACGTGAGTTGTGCAAACACAGTGTGCAAACACAGAGCCCTGCAGAGTGAGCCAGAAAAATTGTTTTCCTCTCCAACACCTGACTGGAGCTGCGTTCACGGTGATGTGCTTTGCTGTTCCACCAGCAGCTGAGAAGAAAGCTCAGTGCAAGGGTTTTTTCCCCAAAATCAACCTGCTTGGTTACTCTTTTTGACAATTCATAGCACGTCACCATCTTGAAGGGCAAGGGATCAAGCAGTTGAGGCCTCGAGGACAGTAATAACCTGCCAGATTGCCAAGCCTGAGCACAGTACCTGTCCCTATCAGTTACACTGTGAAGAATTATTTAGAAGACACTTTTTCCATGGTGTTCTAATGTCATTTCTGATAAATCCATCATATGCTATGTGCTTCTCCTTGTCTGGCTTTTATTTAAAACTCCTTTATAATGGTTTAGAACAGGTAAAATCTGAAGGGACTTTAAGATCACCTATAAATTAGCAGTGGTGCTGTAGCCTGGGCAGTTACGTGGGGTTTTTCTTCTGGGAATCTTGGAGGTTGGAAATGTTGATTTTTCTAAGACTACTACTAGGTGTTGCAAGTCTTGGAGATAGAAGGAAGGAAGTTGTGCTCCTGACTTGTTTGGTTGGTTTTTTTCTTGGTCACCGAATATTTGTATTTGGGTTTTAGCCATTTTCCTTCCAGTAACTCTACAAAAATAATGTTCTTTCTTGCCAACTTTTGTCTTGGTTGTGTTTAAGATGTACCTACAGCTGAAGTTTGGATTTCTTGTAATTCTTGTTCAGAAAAACAGTGTGATGTTGATATCACTTGAGACGCTGGCCAGGTCAGTCCTTGCAGTACCCAAGTTCACAAAATCACTCCCCATTCCTCTTTCATACAACTTTAAAAGATGGAAGAGCTCTTGGATTTCTGGGCTGGATCTCCAGATGTGTGAAGCAGGTGGTGTAACTGGGCTCAGTGGGCTGGGGATCAGACCCTGAATGTTGATCTTTTTCAGGTTCTTCATCCATTCTTCGAGCTTTGGCCCCTCTTGGGGCTTCATTTTTCTTTCAGTCTAGCACAGAAATCCTTTTTTAAAATTGAAGTGCTTGAGGCTCGATTCATTTCAGGCTGTCTCTGTCCCAATGATACTGAGCAAGGGCTCCCGTATCACTTTGTGCTTGGCAAATCTGGGAAAGGAGGGGAAAGTTGTTTCGGTTTTCACAGCTTCACATCTACAGGGTGTTTGCAGTCTGCTCTTTGTTCTGAACACTCAGTGGTTTTAGTTGAAGGGAAAGAATAGAGAAGGTGTTCTTCATATACACATTCTTGGGGAAGAACTCATTGCCTGAACACCAGCACCAGAATTAAGTAGGCGTTACATGCTGCTCATTAAATATATAGCTGGATGTATTCATGCTTCAATGCATGATGTCTGTTTACATGAGGCATATGGTTCACAGTTTGAGAAAGCACTCCAGAGTGGATGGCTCTGTAAATAATGTCTTGGCCCTAACTTGGAATTAAATTAGCTTAATGTTTTTAGAGTAGTCATTAATAGATACATACAAATTACCATACTGCTAGTGACATAACTAGCATCCCTTGGCTGTGCTGCAGATCCCTGAAGCTGGATGGAGTACAGAAATGCGGTGAAATTGGTGAGGGAAAAAAACCCAACATAACCCCATGGTTGCTTCACCAGTGAAGTTCTGAAAATCCAGCAGCTCTCCCTGGCAGAAATACTTGTGTCAAAGCTCTTAGTGTGTCTGGTTAGGTCACTGCTTTGTAACTTTGGCAAAGTGTTTTTCCATAGGTAAGTGAATAACAATAACAGGATGGTTTGGCCTATAGTAGTAAAATTTTCCTGTTGTTTCTTCTGATTTTTGGAACTGGCTTACTTAGGGTTAACATGCCCAAGAACCAGAATCACACTAATTTGCCTATTCTTCAATGACAGTAATTTTTTTTAAGATCATTTAAGACTGCATCTTTCTTGCTGTACATGAGCAACACGGGAGTTCCTTCTTTGTTTACCTCCTTGGCCTCCAGATAGGGCCAAGTTTCTTTCCTCACACAGTGATGGATGTTCTCTGCAGCGTGAGTTGCAGATACGTGTCTCGCTCACTCTGACCTTCAACTGATGNGATACGTGTCTCGCTCACTCTGACCTTCAACTGATGATTTGACTCCCCATCTTCCTGCTCTCCTCAAGCATCTCTTATTAATGCCTCCTGGAGGAAAAAAACATAGGGGTCTATAGTCTTAGACTCAGCAAAACTTTGTTTTGTGGGTAAGTACAGTCGGCAGCATCAAGGAGTCATCTCCAGCTCCTATAGCATCACAGCCTTGCACCAGTTTTACCAGGAAAACACAACCCTGGGATCTAGAGAGAACTGGGGCAGACATCCTTCTAAAAAAACCCATCTTGTTTATGTTGTGTTAGGAGGAAAATATTACAGAGAAATTGAAGACCCGTTTTAAAAGTAGTTTAAAATTCATCTCCTTAGCCAGTAGCTTCATGGGCTTCTGATGGCTTTTTTTTTTTTCTTTAACCTGTAAAGCATGTTTGTAGTCCTGAGATACTGGGTATACTCAAACTAGTTCATATGCATCAAGGAAACACAACATAGTGGGAGGCCTCTTAAAACTTTGCTTGCTCTTACAGCAAAGGTTTTGAAGCATTGATTACGTGCATATAGGCAGTTGGATGTATCTTCATATTGCAAGGGAAGTCTAAAGCCACCTTCTGTGCTGGTAAATGTTGTTCCTTGTGTCCAAATCAAGTGACTTAAGTGAATTTTGTCTGAGGGGCCCATGGCTAAACTTAGATATTTGAAGTGTTTGTGGTAGGGACATGCTGCTAGATTTCCATAAAGCTGAAGCATGACTGACCAGCCAAGAGAGGGAGGCTCCGTAGGCTCGGAAGATCTTTATGAAGGGCTAGCCCCTTTAGCTTGAGTTTAACTTTCATTTCAGCTGCTGACCTGTTTGTCACCA
Organism: Todus mexicanus; assembly: GCA_013389965.1. Taxonomy (NCBI): domain Eukaryota; kingdom Metazoa; phylum Chordata; class Aves; order Coraciiformes; family Todidae; genus Todus; species Todus mexicanus. Next base: position 19,851 of record WEIS01049513.1, read on the forward strand.
AGGCCCTGTCAGAACTAAATG
>WEIS01049514.1:6372-20441 GCA_013389965.1 Todus mexicanus
GGCGGGGGGGGACACACGAGGAGCTCACCAAGTCCCTCTGCTCAGCCTGGAACACACGAGGAGCTCCCTAAGTCCCTCTGTTCAGCCTGGGACACACAAGGAGCTCCTCAGATTCCCTTGCTAAGCCTGGAACACACGAGGAGCTCCCCAGGTCCCCCTGTTCAGCCTGGGACACACGAGGAGCTCCCCAGATCCCTCTGCTAGAGCCAGGACAGATGAGGAGCAACCCAGGTCCCTCTGCTCAGCCTGGGACACACCAGTTGCTCCCCATGTCCTGCTGATCAGCCTGAGACACATAAGGAGCTCCCTAGGTGCCCCTGCTCAGCCCAGGACACACAAGGAGCTCCCCAGGTCCCTCTGCTCAGCCTGGGACACGCCAGTTGCTCCCCATGTCCTGCTGCTCAGCCTGAGACACATAAGGAGCTCCCTAGGTGCCCCTGCTCAGCCGAGGACACACAAGGAGCTCCCCAGGTCCCTCTGCTCAGCCTGGGACACACGAGGAGCTCCCTAAGTCCCTCTGCTCAGCCTGGGACACACGAGGAGCTCCCTAAGTCCCTCTGCTCAGCCCCGTCCCTGTGTTCCAGGACCGATTCGGACAGTGCTTCACCACCCGCGTGCACACGGAGCCGCTGGGCGAGGGCAGGTGAGCTGGGCGGTGCCGATGGGCACGGGCTGGCCTCTGCCCTTGGCTTTGAGCGAAGGGGGTGTTTGTAGCGGTGCTGCTGGATGGGGAGGGACTGACACGTGGTTTTTCCACCCTGAGCAGCCTGGAGCATCACCCCGGGGCCAGGTTGGAGGACCGGAGGAGCAGCATCGCCATCGGTGTGTCAGATGAGGAGGAGAACCGGGACACCATCCGGCTCCACGAGAAAGAGGAGGTAAGGCTGGTGACCCCACCTCTGCCCCGTAAATCCTCGCCCTTAGAATCAGAATTGTGCTGGTTGGAAGAGCCTTTTAAGCTCATGGAGTCCACCCGTCCCCCAGCCCTACGAGGGCACCACTGCCCCGTGTCCCTCAGCACCACATCTCCACGGCTTGGAAACCCCTCCAGGGATCACAGGGGCTCCTGTTGACAATCCCCCAGGTCCGCGTTCCCACCGGGCATTTTCCAGCCTCTCCGCCCCAGCCTGGAGCATTGCTGGGGGTTGCTTTGCCGTGGGCTGCCCTCGTGTCCCACTAACACCTCATTTTTTCCATCCTGCTCTGCTCAGAAGAACATCTTGCGGTACTATCTCTTCGAGGGGCTGCGCTACATCTGGATCGAACGGCGGCAGGCGTACTGCAAAGTCAGGTATTCCTCTATCCCCCCACTGCCCAGCAAAACCTCTCTGCATCTCTCTGCTGCTCTCCTTGGCCCCTCAGCCCCCCTCCAAAATGATCCTGACCCAGCTGGAAGTCACATAACCCTGCTGGAGCTTTTTTTGTATGCTGTGAATCGTTCGGAGACCATCCCTGGGGTGTCACGTCGGGAAAGCCGCGCTGCATCTCCCCCCACACCAGGTTTTCATAAAATAGTTAAGGCTGGAAAAGCCCTCTTAGATCATCAAGTCCAGCCTAGGACCTCCCACCACCACTCAGCTAAACCCTGCCACTAAGTGTGGCATCCAGTCTGGCCTTAAACCCCTCCAGGGACGGTGACTCCACCACCTCCCTGGGCAGCCCAGCCCAGGGGTTTATCCCCCTTTCTGTGAGGAAGAGCTTCCAAATATCCAACCTAAACCTCCCCTGGTGCAGCTCCAGGCTGTGCCCTCTCGGCCTGTTTTGCTGGTGCCCGTCTCTCTGGGCAGAGGAACCCGGGCGAAGCGGTTTGGCAGTCGCCCGCTGCTGGATGGTCCCCACCGCGCCGGCTGCTCGCGGCTCTCCGAACTGTGCCCCTTTTGTTCCTGCTCCTTGGCACCCGCGAGCTGCGGCCGAGGCCGAAGAACAAGATGCTCTCCCTTTCCCAAAGGGTGTTTTTTTCCTTCTGTCACCAAGCGCTTGGACGTGGTGTTTGTTCCGCCGAGCCGGGCTCCTGCTGCTTTTGACTCCGCTTCTCCGTTTTTCTTCCCCTTCGCCCTTGCCAGCGTCTTGGATGAAGGTTGGAGCTGTGCCGATCTCCACCTCTCCCAGGCTGGGCTCGACCAGCAAGACCACAACACCAGGTAGGGATCTACCAACTTCATGGGACACTCAGGGAGCGTAGACGAGGCTTTTCGAAGGGTCGCCAAGTCCTGGAGCTTGGGTTTACTTGTATTCAGACCTCAGAAGAGAGGACAGCTGGGGGGGCTGGATCACCTTGGCTTGGCTTCTCCACGTAACTGGGCTTCTCTGGAGGTCTGGGCAGCGTGAGGGTCCCTTGAGTTGGCAGCTCAGCTTTTCCCTACCCTGTGTTCTCTTCCCCTTTGCTTTCCTCTCCCGTTTGCAGAAGGAAGATCTACGGACCCAACCTCATCGAGGTGCCCGTCAAGTCCTATGCGAGGCTGTTGGTGGAGGAGGTGAGCATCAAAGAGCTGCTTAGCCCAGAGCAGATCCTTCCCCTGCTCCATGTCCCTCTCTGCAAGGGCTCCGTGGGCCCTTCCTCTCTGGTAGGGAGGAGAGGACTTCAGGGGAAGCAGCTTGGGTGGAGATCAGAGAAGGCAGAGCTGGTACAGCTTGGAAGGGACCTGGCCTGCCTCTTAGCATCCCCAAAGGTGGTTGAACATCCTCAGGTCCATAAACAAAGCCGGGGAGGATGGAGGGTTTGGAAGAATTCAGCTGGTTTATCCCCAGCCCCAGGGAGGAGCAGCTTCTCTGCATAAGCAGCAGTTCCTCAAGGAGCCTGGAGGTCTCACGTTGGGCTGGACGAAGCTCTCCTCCCCTCAGACCTGCTCTCCTCTTGTTCCCTTCCAGGTGCTCAACCCCTTCTACATCTTCCAAGTGTTCAGCATCGTGCTGTGGGTCTGCGACGCCTATTACTACTACGCCGCCTGCATCTTCCTCATCTCCACCATCTCCTTAGGGCTGTCCCTCTATGAGACAAGGAAGGTTGGTGGTGGGCTTGGGGGAAATACCCCATTTTCTGATGCTCTTTGACCTCTGTGCTGATGTTGAACTCCCCCTGAGCTCAGCTGGGTGAGGACAAGCTGTACTCCAGCGGTGGGGAGGGTTTCCTTGTCCTTCATCTGTGGTCCCGAGCCTTTGAGACCTGGTTGTGGATGGTTTTGAGCTGCCCCTGGCTGGCTGCTAACTGCTCCCTCCCTTGCAGCAAAGCACCACGCTGCAGAACATGGCCAAGATGTCAGTGGGTGTCCGAGTGCATCGCCCCAGCGGAGGTGAGTGTGATGCCTGCAAGGAGTGAGGGTTATGGAATTGTACAATCATGAAATCGTTTTGTTTGGAAGAGATGTTCAGGATCACGGAGTCCTCCCGTTCCCCCAGCGCTACCAGGGCACCACTGCCCCGTGTCCCTCAGCACCACATCTCCACGGCTTGGAAACCCCTCCAGGGATCAGGGGGACTCCACCCCTGCCCTGGGCAGGGGCTTGGTGTGACCCAAGGGCAGGACCCGGCCCTTGGCCTTGTTGAGCCTCATCCCCTTGGCCTCAGCCCATCGGTCCAGCCTGGCCAGGTCCCTCTGCAGAGCCTCCCACCCTCCAGCAGATCAACACTCCCACCCAGCTTGGTGTTATCTGCAAAGTGACTGAGGGGGCCTCAACTCCCTCGTCCAGATCATTGATAAAGAGATTAAACAGAGGTGGCCCCAGCACTGAGGCCTGTGGACACCACTTATGACTGGTGACCAGCTGGAGTTAACTCCATCCCCACCACTCTCTGGTCCTGCCCATCCAGCCTGGTTTTCACCCAGCAAAGCGTCTGCCCATCCAAGCCCTGAGCAGACACTTTCTCCAGGAGAACAGCTCCTGGCACGAAGCTCTTCGGGCCGGTGCCGGGATGACGTGTCTGAGCACGGCTGCGCTTTTTTCCAGAGGAGATGGTGGTGAGCTCCGCGGACCTGGTGCCGGGTGACTGCATCAGCCTCCCCGCCGACGGGATGCTGGTCCCTTGCGACGCCGCGCTGCTGACGGGCGAGTGCATGGTCAACGAGAGCATGCTGACGGGTGAGCGCTGGAGATCTGGGGGCAGGGGACAAGCCTCGCGGCTTGGTGACCCTACAGCAGCCCCTTCCCACCCAGATGGTTGGATCCTGGACCTCCCCAGGGTGATAAACCTTCCTCCGTGATGTTCCTCACCGCAGGAGAGAGCGTGCCGGTGATGAAGACCCCTCTGCCGGCCGGCAGCCAGGCCGCCAGCACCGTCTACTCCCCCGAGGAGCACAAGCGGCACACTTTGTTCTGTGGGACACAGGTCATCCAAGCCAAGTCCTACATGGGTGGAGAAGTGCTGGCCGTGGTCACCCGCACGGGTAACGGATGGAAGGGGAAAGCCAGGATTAAGCCGTGGCCTTCGGAGCGGTGGCTTTGCACGTGTTTATCTTCTACCCCCTCTCCCACAGGGTTTTGCACGGCCAAAGGAGACCTCATCAGCTCCATCCTCTACCCCAAACCCGTGAGCTTCAAGTTCTACAAGGATGCTGTGAAGTTCGTGCTGTTCCTTGCCATCCTGGGTACGTCTGAGGGTGGAGACAGGGCCAGGAGCAGTCAGACTCCTCTTCAGAGGTTGAAGCCACCCTTCGTCTGCTTTGCTTTGTAACCGAGCCCCTTCTCCCCCCTGCACAGCTTTTGTCGGCACGCTGTACAGCATCCTCATCCTCGTTAGAAACCAGGTAGGGTTGGTGGAGCTGGTGAATCCTCAAGTGCAGGGCGCAGGGACCTTCAGCCCGTGCCGGTGGAGGTGGCTGAGGGCTCTCAGGATGCTCACCCCTCTTCCTCCTCCTCCTCACCTGCCAGGTCCCTGTGGGGCAAATCATCATCCGTGCCCTGGACCTTGTCACCGTCATCGTGCCCCCGGCTCTCCCGGCTGCGATGACCGTGGGCACCATCTACGCCCAGAACAGGCTGAAGAAACAGGGGATCTTCTGCATCAGCCCTCCCCGGATCAACCTCTGCGGGAAGATCCGCCTGGTTTGCTTCGACAAGGTGAGTCTTCGGGCAGCGCCGTGGGATGGTGGATTCCAGCCTTGGGGAGCTGGCCTGGACCCGCCACACTCTCCCCACAGACAGGGACCCTGACGGAGGAAGGGCTGGATGTTTGGGGGGTGGTGCCGCTGGAGAACAATCATTTCATGCCCATCGTCCACGAGCCCCGCTGCCTGCCCGCCGGGCCCTTGCTCTACTCCCTGGCCACTTGCCACACGGTCTCCTTGCTGCGGGCTCAGCCCATCGGGGACCCCGTGGACCTCAAGATGATGGAGTCCACCGGCTGGGTAAGACAAGCGTGCGAAATGATGTGTCTCTAAAGGGGGAGGTGGGAGACATCTTGCTCTGCCAGGAGAAGAGGGGGTTTAAAACCATCCATGGGTTGTCATGGGGCAGATGGGGCTTGGCCATCTCAGGATCTGCCTTGGTTTCAGCACCTGGAGATGCTGGAGGAGGAGGAAGGTGAGCTGCCCGCCTTCCAGCAGTTTGGGACGAAGGTCTTGGCCATGATGAAACCTCCACCCAAGGAAGAACAGCCACGAGACACGGTAGGTCCCATGGACCAGAGTGTGCAGATTCTCCAGATCACTGGGTCTGCGCCTCCAGTCGTCGCGGTTCAGAGCCCCTGGAGAGGTTGTACCTCCCAGACAAGGTCCTGCCTGGCCCTGACACCTCCTCCCTCTCCTCTGCAGAAGCACCAGTCTCCCGTGGGGATCCTCCGGCGTTTCCCCTTCTCCTCCTCCTTGCAGAGAATGAGCGTCCTGGTGAAGCTGCCTGGTGAAGCCTCAGTCCACGTCTACGTCAAGGGTGCTCCGGAGATGGTGGCCAGCCTTTGCGCCAAGGAGACGGGTACGTGCTGAGGGATGGTGGTTTGCTGTCACTGCTCCATCATCCGGCTGCATCTCTGCAGCTCCTCCCCGCAGGGAATTACCCCTGGAGATGCTGCGGGGCAATTTCTAGAGGATTTGGATCAGCTCCGGCCACGCAGGGAGAAGAAAACAGGAGTCAGAAGAGAGGAAAAGGGGGTTGGAGTCTGGCTGAACATCCAGAGTCCATCAGGAACTTGAGCCCCAGCTCTCCTTGGGTTCACTCAGGATCTGGTGTGACCTTGGTTTTCCCCTCACGGTTGCAGTGCCCGTGGATTTCTCCCAGATGCTCCGATACTACACCACGGATGGGTTCCGAGTCTTGGGTCTGGCTTGCAAACCCCTTCCTTCAGTGACCACCTTCGAGGAGGCCCTGCAGCTCCCGAGGTTGGTGCCAAGAACCCTTTTTTCTCCATTTAGACCTTTTTTCCTCCATGTGTTTCACGGGATGCTTTGCTGCCCTGCAGCCTGCAGGGAGTTAACCCCTCAACCCACCCTCAAGCTGCTCCCCAGATGGATTTTGAGCTGTTTCTATACTGATCCGCTCTGCCTTGTGTTGAAGATGGTGTTGGACAACTCGTTGTATCCCACCAGGGACTCTGTGGAGAACAACCTGACCTTCCTGGGGTTCCTCATCATGAAGAACGTCCTCAAGCCAGAGTCTGCGCCCGTGATTCACCTCCTGAGGAACGCCAACATCCGCCCCGTCATGGTGACAGGTGACCCCGGGCTCAGGGAAGAGATGGGACACGGTCCAGCCTTGACATCGGGCAAGGGGTGAAGGGATTCTCCACCAGAAATCAGTGGCCTGAAGCAGCTGAGGGGCACAGCAAGGACTTGTGGACCTTCTGGGGGCCTTGCAGGGCTTCAAGGGGCCTGGCAGAAAGATGGGGACAGACTTTGGAGCAGGGCCTGTGGGGACAGGACAAGGGGGATGGGTTGGAACTGCAAGAGGGAGATTGAGAGTGGAGAGAAGGGAGAACTTGTTGGTGCTGAGGGTGGTGAGAGCCTGGCCTAGGTTGCCCCGAGAGGTGGTGGCTGCCCCATCCCTGTCCCCATTGCAGGGCAGGTTGTTGGGGGCTCTGAGCAACCTGCTCTAGTTGCAGATGTTCCTGCTCCCTGCAGGGGGGTTGGACTCGATGACCTTGCAAGGTCCCGTCCCACCTTAACCGTTCCATGATTCTATGATAAACATCCCTATCGTGAGCACCCCAAGCTGCACAGTCAATGGGGAGAGGACGTAGGAGTCACCTTGCGATGTTTCACAGCAAGGCCAGGTGGCTCTGAAGCTGCTGCCTTTCTTCGCTGTGGGGCAGGAATGAGATTTCGGAGCTCTCCTCAAAACACAGGGAGCAAAGGGACTCCCCGGGGTGGCTGTGGTGGCAGCAGAGGGGACATGACATCTTTCGAGCTGCTCTTAGCTCGCAGCCGTGCCAGACGTGCTTGCTGAGCCCCACCACCTCTCTCTGGCAGGAGACAACATGCTGACGGCCGTCAACGTGGCCAGGAGCTGCCGCATGGTGGAGCAGAAGGAGCGAGTGATCTTCGTCAACGCCTCCCCGCCCGGCCACGACAAACCTGCTGCTCTGAAATTCATCCTCGCCGAGCACTCCCAGGGTGAGGAGCAGCCAGAGGTGAGTCCTGAGGCAACATTCTCAGGGGGGGCAGTTTTGTAAAGCCCAAAGTCCCGGTCACCTTGCAGGACACTTTGTTCCCAGCGTCGTTAACCTTTAGAGACAATTCTGGGGGTAATTCTGGCCCTTATTAAATGCCTCCTTTAGGAGAAGCTCTTGTTTCTCCTTGGGAGCACCTCAGGCTGGAGCTGATGCTCCAAACACCCTCATGGGATGCAGCCAGCACCGAGTTTCTCAGGTCCTGTTCCAGGCTTGGCACGAAGGGCTCAGTCACACAAGCTTTTCATCCAAAAATACCATCAATTAGAAGCCTGAAATGGAGATTTGAGGGAAGCTGCGTTGCCTCCCGCTCCGTGAGGGTCAAGGATGCTGCTTGAGATGGTTGCCCGGGATCTCAGCCAGGATTTGAGCTCAAGTCAAAGCTCCGTTGCAGAAAATAAGGAGTTGTTTTGTGGTTCTCCTGGGCAGGGTCTGCACGGGCAGGACAGCTGCTGCCTCCAGCCCCAGCGCTGCCACTTCGCCCTCAACGGCAAATCCTTCGCCGTGGTTTGCGAGCACTTCGCCGACCTGCTGCCCAAGGTGAGTCCGGCAACCGGGAATCCTCCGGGCAGGTGGATCTCACGGGGCTTTCGTGCTGCAGCCTCGCAGCTCCCAAACCCAAATGCCCTGGTGTTGGGGAGGGTTTATTGTCGGTGTAAGACCCTTGAGCTGGGAAAGCTGAAAATAACGCGGCTCCTCCTGGGTGCGCAGGGTGCCGCCGTACGAATGCGGAGCCTTCCCCTCTTTGCAGATCCTCCTCCGAGCCACCGTGTTCGCCCGCATGTCGCCTGAGCAGAAGACTCAGCTGGTGTGCAGCCTGCAAGAGCTCAAGTAAGCGACAAGGGAGGGAGGACAAGGGAGGGCAAGGGGGTTAGTCCTCTGCCCGGAGATTTCTCTTGTGGGCCAGGGCGCTTGGCAGCTGTGAAATCCCATCTTGGCCTCTCCCTGATGTGGGCTGACCCTAAATATGGGGATGCAGCCTTGAAGACCCAGGGTTCCTCCCCCTCCCTCCGTCTCTTTGAGGGTGGGAGGTTCTGCAGAGGGACGTGGTCAGGCTGGATCGATGGGCTGAGGCCAAGGGATTCAACAAGGCCAAGGGGCCGGGTCCTGCCCTTGGGTCACACCAACCCCTGCAGCTCCAGGCTGGGGCAGAGCAGCGGGAAAGTGCCTGGGGGGAAAGGCCCTGGGGGGGTTGGTGCCAGGGGCTGGAGATGAGCCAGGGTGTGCCCAGGGGACAAGAAGCCCCCAGCATCTGGCTTGTGGCAGCAGCAGGGGGGCAGCAGGAGCAGGGCAGGGAGCGTCCCCCTGCAAATCCTGGGCACTGGGGAGGCCGCCCCTGGAATCCTGGGCTCAGCTTTGGGCCCCTCCCTCCCAGCAGGACCTGGAGGGGCTGGAGCGTGGCCAGAGAAGGGCAACGGAGCTGGGCAAGGGGCTAGAGCAGGAGGCTGGGGAGGAGCGGCTGAGGGACCTGGGGGTGTTGAGCCTGGAGCAAAGGAGGCTCAGGGGAGACCTTCTGGCTCTGCATAACTCCCTCAAGTTCATTCAGGAGCTTGGAGCCAGGGGGGGTCAGGCTCTGCTGCCAAGGAACAAGCGCCAGGACAGGAGGAACCGGCCTCAAGTTGCCCCAGCCAGGGGAGGTTGAGGTTGGAGCTGAGGAACAATTTCTTGGGCACTGTCAAGGGTTGCCCAGGCATGTCCCAGGCTGCCCAGGGCAGGGGTGGAGTCCCCCTGATCCCTGGAGGGGTTTCCAAGCCGTGGAGATGTGGTGCTGAGGGACACGGGGCAGTGGTGCCCTGGCAGTGCTGGGGGAACGGGTGGACTCCATGAGCTTAAAGGTCCTTTCCAACCATGATGGTTCTGTGAAATACCAGCTCCCTTCTCTCCACAGCTACTGTGTGGGGATGTGCGGGGACGGGGCCAACGACTGCGGGGCTCTGAAGGCGGCCGACGTGGGCATCTCGCTGTCGGAGGCAGAGGCATCGGTGGCTTCGCCGTTCACCTCCCGCGTGGCCAACATCGAGTGTGTGCCCACCGTCATCCGGTGAGCTGCCGGGAGCCTCACGGGGGGGATGAAAACCAAAGTGGGGAGATCGCATGGATGCCTCTGTCCCCTCTTTGGGACACCTCAGGGGAAAGGTGGTGTGTCTGGTGGGTGAATCTCTCTTCTCTCTGCAGGGAGGGCAGGTGCTCCTTGGTCACCTCCTTCGGCGTCTTTAAATACATGGCCCTGTACAGCCTGGTGCAGTTCGTGTCCGTCCTGCTGCTCTACACGGTGTGTCCCGCGGGTGCCCGGCTGCCCGTGATGCTCAGGGATGCCCTTGGGTCACCTTGTCGTGCTTGGCCCTTTCCTAGTCCTCCCTCACTGATCAAGTGGTTTCTCCTTCCCAGATCAACACGAACCTGAGCGATTTCCAGTTCCTCTTCTTCGACCTCATCATCACCACCACCGTGGCGGTGCTGATGGGTCGCACCGGTCCTGCTCAGGAGCTGGGAGTGGAACGGCCCCAAGGGGCGTTGATCAGCGTGCTGGTGCTGGGCAGCCTCCTCCTCCAAACCGCTCTGCTCATCACTGTGCAAGTCCTCAGCTACTTCATCACCGTCTCGCAGAGCTGGTGAGGGACCTGACCTCACGTCAGGGTTTGGTGATGGGAACGGCACAAAGGATTGAAACAAAGCCTGGGTGTTTGGCCTTGGCGTTGGCCAAGGGTGATCGTCTGACCCTCTGCCTTCTCCCCTGCCTGGCCAGGTACGTGCCGCTGAACAGCACGGTGATGGCTCCCCAGAACCTGCCCAACTACGAGAACACCGTCCTCTTCTGCATCACGGGCTTCCAGTACCTCATCCTGGCCGTCGCCATGTCCAAGGGGTACCCATTTCGGGAGCCGCTCTACACCAACGGTGAGGATGGTGCTGGGTGCGTGGATGAAGAGACATCAAACCTTTATCCTCCTCCTCAACCTTCTTCCTTCTCGCCCTCAGTGCTCTTCTTGTTAGTCCTCATCCTCCTCTTCAGCCTCATGACCTGGCTGACCCTCTACCCGCTGGGCTTCCCCAAAGTCCTGCTGAAGCTGAAGAGCATCGACAGCTTGAATTTCAAGCTGCTGCTGCTGGGAATCGCTGCCCTCAACTTCTTCGCTGCCTTCATGCTGGAGGTAGGTCAGCACTGGGCGCGTGAGGGACGCTCATCAACCTTTTGGATGACCCTAAACCTTGACAGCCTGTCTGAGCAACCCCTTTTCCAGGAGCTGTGGACATGGAGGGAGCAGGACTCCCCTCGGCATCGGTTCTGCTCTCTCCTTGGGGTCCACAGCCTCCTAAAGCCTGTTCCTCCACCCTCATCTTTGCTGCAGACCGCCCTGGACCGTGGCTTGCTGGGCTGCCTCCGCAAGCTGCGCCGCAAGAAAGTGTCCAAGAAGCTTTTCAAGAGGCTGGAGAAGGAGCTGAGCCAGCAGCAGCCATCCTGGCCGCCCCTCAACGAACCGCTCTTCGCTACACCCAAGATGTCCATCGCCGTGAGATAGCCCGTGGCGGGCGCCCTCCTGCCTGCTCCGCCGGCCGGCCCGCACACGCTGTCCTTTATTTATTTATCCTGGGAAATGGAGGGCCGCGGCCGGCAGGCTCCCGCGGGGAGACCCTCAGCTGTGAAGCTGTGGCCGAGAGGAGGAGATGCTGGAAGAAGCAAACTGGGGAAGACGGTCGAGAGGAGGAGAAATGGTCCAGCTCAGCTCTTCCTCCAGGACCTCTCCCGCTGCAGCTCTGGCCTCGGCCCCACCTCCCATGGTACCATTTTGAAGGAGGATACCTCCTCCTTTCTTCCTCTCCTGGCTGCTTGAAGCCATGAAGAAGAGGCTCCTTGATCTTCTCACGGTGAGGACGCCCACTCCAGCCTCACGTCTCTGCTCACTGTGAAAAAATCCCCCTCCACCTCCCCCCACAGCCCCCCTAGATGTGTAGGAACTGTTTACAAACCCCCCTGTCCCCGCCTGGCCGAGGATGCTGCTCGATTCCCCAGCGCCCGGGGACGGGCCGCGAGCACCGTCTCCACTCGCGATGCTCCTGCAGAGCTTTCGGACGGGACCTTGGTAGCATTTAAAAAGAAAAACAACAACAACAAAAACAAACCCCACTCCATAGCTCTTTATTTTTTAACTCTGCTCCGAGTGCATCGAGGTGGAAGTGCCGCCGTCGGGAGGCTGACGTCTCGCTTCGGGGTTCGTCTGGTGCTGTCGTGAGAGTTGTCTAATAAATTAACACTATTTTCTTGAACCGCTTTGCTGGTGCTGGGGGAGGATCGGCCGGAGGACGGGAGCCGGTTGGAGAAGGTGTAGGTTAGGAGGTTTAGGTTGGATATTCGGAAGCTCTTCCTCACAGCCAGGGGGATAAAACCCTGGAATGGGCTGCCCAGGGAGGTGGTGGAGTCACCGTCCCTGGAGGGGTTTAAGGCCAGACTGGATGCCACACTTAGTGGCAGGGTTTAGCTGAGTGGTGGTGGTAGGTCCTAGGCTGGACTCGATGATCTCAGAGGGCTTTGCCAGCCTTAAATAAATCAATATTCTAAGGTTTTAGGGTCACCTCATTCTCCAGCCAGACTGGAAGATGCTCATCCTCAAGGGCGAACCCGGGGCCGGCACAGCTGCGATTTCAGCAGCTCAAACTGAGCATCAGTGAGTAAATAACCCCCCCGAGCCTGGAATTTCCTAGAAATACGAATAATTCCTGGAAAAACCCAGGTGTCCTCGCCAAGACTGCAAAAGCCTTCGGCGGAGGAGAAGCCGGCAGATGGAGATGCTGTATCCCAAACGAGCCGGTCTCCAGGGGAGGGGGCTGCAAAGAACCGTCCTCATCCCCCCTCCAAAGGTTTTTTTGGGGGGCAGCTCATGGATCAGAAGTTGGTTCTTCGCCTGCATGGAAAGTCTCAACCCCTCGGAGTGCCGGCGGCGCCTCTCTGCCCTCCGGGAGCTGGGGATTAGATCAGGAAATGAGGCACAAGCAGAGGTAAGAGGTTTCCTGAAAGCCCAGCCAAGGCTTGAGTTATTAAACCAGGCTTCCTGAGCTTCAAAAAAAACCACCCCCAAACCCCAAAGCACCGCACACAACCCTTGGAGACTGTGGCCGTTTGAAAAGCAAATGGGACCCGGGTTCGAGGGACCCGTTTGCACCTCGATTTCTTGCACACCCCCCGATTTCTTGCACACCCCCCTCCCAGCACCGGAGTGTTTGGCTCGGCTGTTTTCTCCAGGGTGTTCCCGGCCTCAGCGGGGGTTTGCAAAGTCCGTTTAATTATTAACGGGCAGCTCTTGCCCTTAGCTAGAAGTTACCAGGGCTGAGAACGGGGACCCTGCTGGACTTTGGGGCAGGCGAGAGCTTTGTAGGAGCAGCTATTGGATGTGTTCGGAGGTGTTCGGATGCTTTTATCCAGCCTCCAGGCTGGACAAGTGGGGTTGATATGAGACAGGAGCACATCAACCCCCCCTCTGCTTCTCCTCTTTGATCTAAAATGGTTCTTTCTCCTCATTTTTAGAGCGGCCAGACCCCTCCTGGCTGCAGAAACACTCATGCAACAAACTGGGGGCTGGGTGCAAGGGATACAATCCTGCTCCGTGGAGGAGACATCTCCATCGTCTCCTCCCTGTCGCTCATCCCCATCCCATCCCCAGAGAGTTTTTCCCTCCTGCTTTTGTACACACCTCAAATTTGCAGGTTTTTACCTCCCTCCCTCAGCACCAGGCTCCGGGCGGGGTTTGGGGGGGACCATTCCCAGCCTCGCCGCTATCCTGCATCCTCCGGAAAGCCGCCAGCGAGGCGGGGGAAAGAGGGCCCCACGGCCGGCACCGCGCGGGGGCTGCGGATCCCACGGCATCCTCAGCCTGCCTGGGAAAAAAGGGCATTTACTGGGGTTTTTTTTCCCCTCTCCATCCTGGGCTAAAGCTTAAACCCTCTGTGGGGTTCCAGCATCACCCTCGCTGCTTGGCGGGGCGTTGGATCAGGTGTTCGTGCAGATCTCGAGGTCAGGAGGGGTGATGGGGAGCCCAGGAGCCCCAATTTGGGGGAGTTTAGCAGCGTTTTCCCAAGAGATCAAAGAGCGATGCCCTGATGTGATCCTGTCATCTCACACACCCCAGCCTAAACCCCAACCTAAACCCCAACCTAAACCCCAACCTAACCCCAACCTAAACCCAGTCTAAACCCAGTCTAAACCCAGTCTAAACCCCAATCTAAACCCCAAACTAAATCCCAACCTAACCCCAGCCTAAACCCCAACCTAACCCCAACCCAAACCCCAACCTAACCCCAATCCAAACCGCACGGCCAGACTCGATGCTGCACCAAATCCTCCTCTCCTTCCTTTTCCAATCAACGCCTGAGGACCAGGACATCGCTCCGTGCTCAGTGATTATCATATTTTTAATTACTACTATTTTTTCCCCTTTCTCAGGCAGCAATTAGGGGGGAGGAGGAGAAGAAGGAGGAGGAGG
>WEIS01049518.1:0-15211 GCA_013389965.1 Todus mexicanus
CTTAAGTATTATTTTAAATAATGCAAGAGTTTGTGTTCCTTGCAAATCACAAGCCAGGTTACAGGCCGTTTAAAAATAAAAATTCAGCTAATTGGCTTTCCAGCACAAAATACTCCACTAATATTGTGCAATTCTTTCCCTGTTACAAACAATTAGAGAGTCTCAAAACGTGTAGCAGGTGAGGGTCTCTGACTAGCCACACTTTTTAAAGCTAATCAGTTCTTGTACATTGATCTATCTTATTCCCAGCAGTATTTCGGGATGGCATGCCTTCTGCATACATCTTTCGCAATATCCATACTCCCACTCTGAGTGACACAATTCCTTTGAAGGCCAAACATTCGATCTGCTTCCTCTTCCCTCTCAAACAGATACACAAGTCAGCAAACTAAAGCGTAAGATTACTTCTGATATCTTTCGGGGGGAGAGGGGGGTGGAGTCCCTCCCCTAGAACAAAAGAAATAGGGTACAAAAATAATTTCAGACTTGGGAGATACCTTGTCTCACGTGCTATTAAAATTTCAATGGCAAAAGGATCATACCACTGCCTGACACTGTTGATCAGCATTGTGGTGGACACACTGCTACAGGAAAACTCAAATAGAAATCCTATATCATCCTTCTATCAGCCACAGTTGATTTCTCCAGCCCATCTTATGTTATATTCAGATTGCTTTTACTTATTGGTCCCCAGCATCTGGCTTGTGGCAGCAGCAGGGGGGCAGCAGGAGCAGGGCAGGGAGCGTCCCCCTGCAAATCCTGGGCACTGGGGAGGCCGCCCCTGGAATCCTGGGCTCAACTTTGGGCCCCTCCCTCCCAGCAGGACCTGGAGGGGCTGGAGTGTGGCCAGAGAAGGGCAACGGAGCTGGGCAAGGGGCTAGAGCAGGAGGCTGGGGAGGAGCGGCTGAGGGACCTGGGAGTGTTGAGCCTGGAGCAAAGGAGGCTCAGGGGAGACCTTCTGGCTCTCCACAACTCCCTCAAGTTCATTCAGGAGCTTGGAGCCAGGGGGGGTCGGGCTCTGCTGCCAAGGAACAAGCGCCAGGACAAGAGGAACCGGCCTCAAGTTGCCCCAGCCAGGGGAGGTTGAGGTTGGAGCTGAGGAACAATTTCTTCCCCACTGTCAAGGGTTGCCCAGGCGTGTCCCAGGCTGCCCAGGGNCTGCTCCATAAAACCCTCTGAGATTTGCTGTTTAAATGCAATCTGGAAGATAGGCACACCATCCGCCTGATTCCATTATTTCATATCACTGTTCTTATCATCAATTTACTCAAGTAGTGAATTAAAGAGAGCTGGTGAGTCAAAAATTAGGTGCAGCTGGGTGGTTGCACTGGAACTAAACAAATCTCTTCAAAAATTAGGAAGAAATAAAAAAGCCTTTGCAGATCAGCTTACCATTTTTAAGGCGTTGATCATCACAGAAAAGTTGTCGTAATCAATCGAGCGACCAATATCACCCTTCGGGGAAGGTGGTTCAAGAGAGGGAGCCCAGCATCTCTTCTCACAAGTCCCATGGCTTCCCAAGGATGCCTCTTCTTGTAGGAGAAGCATGCAGGTTGAAACTAAACTGCAAAAGTCCCCGTGTCTTCAAATAGAATAAGGGTACCAACATGAACTGGCAAAAAACAACCAAACAACAAAAAACAAAGAAAATTTTCCAAATCCCCAAGAACGGAACGTTAATGCTGTGCTTTACTAAAAGCACCTTTTATCATAAACCTGGCACGCGGCGTTTTCACAGGTACAAATCCAGTTAGTTCAACGGAGCTGACGGGGGAGCTTTTAGAGGGGTAATAAAGGTGACTATCAGGACAAATGAAAGATAGATCCTTGCCAAAATCAGTCAAAAAGCCTCAGAGGGAATATAAGAAAAGTCAGACAACTGTGCCCACCAATTCACAAGTTTGAAAGATGGAAAAACATATTTCAGTTATGCAATAAAAGATCACAGAACCACCCAAAAGCTGTGTAAAAACGCTACTGAAATATTCAAGTAGTCAAATCTGAAATAACACCAAAGGAAGTAAGCTCGATGAAGACAGCACGAGTCAACAGTAATTACAGTGGTAGAACAGAACGGTTTGCGGGTGAGTTCAGTACATCTCAGTAGCCGGATTTTTGCAGGAACTTCTTCTGAAAGAAAAAAAAATGGGGAAAAAGAAAGAGCTTGGCAGTGAAATAACAAAGAAATCATTATGGATTTGAAACAAATCTTATTAGCAAGTGAATGGAAGATGTACCTGATGAGAAGTAGCTTTAGGGATGAGGAGGAAAAAGGGAAGGACAGGTTAAGACATAACTTTAATTGGAAATTAATGAGAATTAACATAATTGTTCACCATCACTTCACAATATAACAAAATACTAACATGCAGGAAAATTTACAAGTGGAAAACCTGACGATTTTTAGAGGACACGTATTTCCTTCTTCCTGGGCGATGCTGCCCCGTTGAAAAACTGGTTTGATGCCAATAAACACTCAGTCTATCCCCAGCGTTTCCTCTTTGGATTCTGCATCGAAGGATTTTTTTCCCCCCCTTGGTTGTTGATGGGATGACTTGAGAAGCATCTAAACACGAGTCAACCCTAAAACCAGGAAAGATGCATTCCTCTGTCACAACTTAGTCCAGTGCAGTGAAGTAGTTGCTGGAAGACTCTGCAAAATTGAATGTTATGAAGAGTCTGA
Source organism: Todus mexicanus (assembly GCA_013389965.1). Lineage (NCBI taxonomy): Eukaryota > Metazoa > Chordata > Aves > Coraciiformes > Todidae > Todus > Todus mexicanus. The sequence goes on from WEIS01049518.1 coordinate 2,684, forward strand.
AAAGCTCCACTTCAAAGTTGGAGTTTGAAGGCCCAGACTTATCAACGCTTCATCTCAGGTCTGTAAAATTTACTTAGAAACACTGGACGTTGATAAAGAAAATACAGAGAGACACTTGGGATGCGCAGGTGTTACCTCGGCTCCACATAAACCAGACAAATTTCTGTTCTTCGCTTAACTTTTGCACAAAGTGAAGGAAATTTGCTCTCCGGTGGACTGCTCTCTGGCTTTCTGTACTTTAGGCACTTCAGAAAACCGACTAATTTTTCTGGTGCAATTAGCAAAGCTCCAGATGCACATTTCACCGGCATAATTCAGTACAGCTCTGTGGGCAGGGGACACATAATGAAGATCATTAAGTCACCTGGTTGCCTCAGATTGACCCCACAGAAGTACCGCATTTAGTCACCGAATTCCCCCAAATGCCAGTAAAATCTTAGATTGGCTCCATCTTCTTTCTCAAGTGAAGCCAGTCCAGATACAGTCGTAAAAGTTCATCTGCTGATTTAATACGCACACAACCTCATGGTACTTGACAGAAGATCCTCAGGAGCTGGTTATAGGACTGGCTGCAGCTGGCAGGATGGATCTGCCAGGTTTTTGCACCAGGAGTTAAAATGAGCGTATATCTGGGGTCCCACACAGGTTTCCTCAGGTACTGCAACCAGCAGAGAGGAAGCCACGGTCCAGGGTATGGTGCTGAGATACACAAAGGAGGTAAAGGAAGCATTTATCTCTTCAGACAACACACACATCCCCCCCTAAAATAGTGAGCTTAGCGTCATCAGCGATCTCCATGCCAGTGTTTGGAGCCACTGCTTTGGGGCTTAGAATGGCGTCATCTCCAGCCATGAGCTGAAACACGATGGCCAAGGAGCTCCCGTCCCGTACAAGTGCAGCTCCTGCCCTCAAAGAGCTTCAAGTGGAGTCTAAAAAGATCCATGGGTTTGAGGGTAAAATGCAGATTCTCAGAACCAGGAAATCACCCTCTGCCCAACACAGATTCTCACCTAAAGAAAGACCCATTTTCCCTCTATCTTCATCTGCTGGGAGGAGTCATCATGATTTTTTTACCACACTCTGGCTGCCCGACAGACACCGTATGAAACATCGCTCAGGAAGCGATGCACACAGCCATGCCCTGCCCAGCCTGGCATTCCAAAGGAACATGCAGCTCTGCGGCTCTCCCACTGCTACTGGGAGCTCCTGGGGCCTCCTGGCAGAGCACAGCTCCTGCTTTCTGCTGGGATGTTAAGCAGCTGTAATCNCTCTTGCCCCCCGCGGGCCCTTGAGCTCTTGCTCAGCATTGCTCAGCTCCCCTCTCAGGCTGCTCTTCTCCAGCTCCACAGCCCCAGGGCTCTCAGCCTTGCCTGCCCACACAGATGCTCCAGCCCCGCAGCAGCTCCGCAGCCTCCGCTGGACTCTCTCCAGCAGTGCCTTGGGCTCACTTAGGGCTTTCCTTGCAGGCAGATGATGAGCCACTGGCTTGCACGATTACACAGACAGACTCCTCCTTGGCTAAGATCTGCTCTCAGAGTCCATTTCCAAGCCTCTGCAGAATCTTAGAGTTAACATTTCAGGAGTTGATTAAGAACATCAGGTTGGGAATTGCGTAAAAACTCAGGAAAAGAATGACTGAAAGGTTTTGAATCAGCAATAAGGTAAAAATACATCACTGTCAGCCGCTGCCACTTACAATCCTCACCTTTCATGTAAACCAGGAGAGCAGGAGAAGAGAAAAAAAAAAAGGAAATCAAAGGAGACCTTAATAAACCTTAAGAAAAAACGCAAGGAGAAAACTTTCCAGAATACAAATCACGGCGGAAACACAGCTGGTGTGTAGCTTTGAGTCATTTTTAAGGGAAGCTAATCCCCGTGGATTTCAAAGACGGGACAGCTTTAGCTTTAAAGTCATTTACCAAGTATATTGTTCAGAGGTGCCTTTAGGCAAAATCGCTTTTCTGTTTCTTTGGGTTTTTTTTTTTTCTTTCTTTCTTTCTCCCCTGTTTTTTTTTTTTTTTTTAATATTATTTAGCTGCGGGAAGTATCATTATAGCCAGCCTTCCACTTTCAAATTTGTCTTTGTTTCTCTTGCAATTAGGCCAGTGCTAGGATGGAGCAGAGGAGGATGCTCACAGCAAGGCAGCGCTCCTGGATGGAGCGGGAACAGCCGCAGCGGGTCGTCCATCACCCCAACTGCAGGACCCTTCAACTTCTCAGGTTCCTCAGCTCTAGCTTCGTGTCCCGGGAATTCTTTTTCTAGATGAGCAAAAATATGAGTGTTTGCTCCTTTCCCATCCTGGGGAGATGATGTAACTGAATATGGAGCAGAATTACAGCAAAGAGGGAAAAGCATGCATACACATTTTTCCATCCACAATTCTAAAGAGAGTCTCCTTTTCATTTCATTCCTCTCTCTGCAAAATCATGTTTTCCCTTGTGCACTCCCTCCCCTATTCCCAACCACTGGACCCACATCCCACATTTTCACTTGGAAAATCAAATCCCTGCAGTGGAGGCTCCAGGTAAAGCACTACACAGGTTCCCAGTAAAAATGCCCCCTAAAATCCCAGAAAGCCCAGAAAATACCACAGCAGCCCCGTCTGGGGAAGGTTTAAGAATGCAGAAAATTTTATGCTTAAAACACTGGGACACCTGGGTTTGATTTCTATACAACAGGGAAGCAAGACAAAAGAGGAAGAGAAATGATCTTGCATGGTTATTTTCTCAACGTAGCTGGATTACTGAGTGGCACTTTCTGCTTTCATTGCACAACAGCTGGGGTGTCCCCTGGAATAAAGATGAGTTACATACAGAAGTGTCTTTTTTCTGGGATGATTTCTGAAATCAGACTGAATACTCTGAATCTCAGCAGCCCACCTACAAATGAAGCAGCAGCTCCCAGATGTTACCATGGCTCCTGATACAGCAGGTTATAAACTGGCAGTTTATGGAGATACAGCCACAAAACTGGTGTAAACTTTATGAGTTCTTGGACTAAAATTCCTGTAACCCAGAGGAGAAGAACCAATTGCGATTCTTTTCTGGTTCAAAGGGTCCTGTTTAAAGCTCATGAAGTCCAAAGAAAGGCATTCCCCAGGCTGCTGAGATTATTTAAACATTACCCTGACAACCTTCCTATTTACTTCACAAGCTCCTATGCTATATATGAATATGTATATGAAGTACTAACCTGCTCTCTCCGGGCAGAAACCAAAGTTTGAATAATTAGTCATTTGTGACCATTCTCCAATTAATTTAAAGGGTATATCAATAACCCTCAGTGTCCTATTGACTAGGATTAGTAGGAAGTGCAGTGAAAACCAGGGGTGAACACCTGCATAAGAATGACCTAGTTGAGATTTGGAAAGGGAAAGATCTCCTTTAACAAACCTGCAGCTGCCAACAGGCACGTGGGAAAGGCTGTTCCAGGCAATGGACTCTACCTGGATGACCAGGAGGACTTTTCCTCAAGTCCTACTCCAGAGGGAGGCTTTTGAACAAAACAAGCAGGGATGGTTAAACACGACGAAGGCAGGAACAAACTGTCTGTTCTCACAATCCAAGTTCACCATTTAAGGGAGCTGCACATCTGCTGAATCATAGCATGGCGAGTACCAGTCTGTGCCTGTTGTCCCTTGTCCTGGTGCTGGGCACCTCTGAGCAGAGTCTGGCCCCAGTCTCTTGCACCCCGCGGGCCCTTGAGCTCTTGCTCAGCATTGCTCAGCTCCCCTCTCAGGCTGCTCTTCTCCAGCTCCACAGCCCCAGGGCTCTCAGCCTTGCCTGCCCACACAGATGCTCCAGCCCCGCAGCAGCTCCGCAGCCTCTGCTGGGCTCTCTCCAGTAGCTCCTGGTCTCTCTTGAACTGGGGAGCCCGGCACTGGCCCCAACACTCCAGAGGTGGCCTCCCTAGGGAAGAGTAGAAAGAGAACCTCCCTTAACTTGCTGGATTGCTAAAATCATTTCTTGCTGAGATAAAGTCATTCCAGGTGTACTAATGAGGCACATAAAACTAAGGCAAAATTGCTGGCAAGATCATGGATCCCACCACTTCTGCTCGGTCTGTAGAGAAGCAGACGCTGCTAGTACGGAGAATTTTCCTCTCTCTTTTATCACCAGCTTTTACCATTGAAGGGGGCTCAGTGCCAGCTGTGATGATAAATTAATAAGCATTAAATGAAATAAGCAGATTTCTAGGAAGTTTTTTGTAGCACAGACATTCCCTTTCATCCTACCTGTATTTATCCGTTGCATAAAGAGAAAAGAAATAGCAGCTCAGTATAGCACGGATACACCAACAGCACAGTTTGTGCTGTTTGCAAGACCAGTCGCGCAGTCCTGATGCAAAAGCCTCCCTAGACAAGTTTCTAATTTACCTTCCACCTTCTTGTTTTATCTTGTGCTGGCATGACAGGAGGTTGTTTATTTTGCAGAAGGGACTGGTTTGCACTGGAAAGTTGATGGACTTCCTCTCTTTTTTCCCACCTTCTTTTCCTTTCTTTTTCTGTATCTTATTCTCTAACCAGGAAATTTCTCTGCTGAAACTATGACAAAGTCACACAACGCACCTTCTTAGCGACTCTGCAAAGTCTATAATAAATGAGGTGGTTCAAGTCAGTGTGCAGATTAAGCCTCCAGTTCAGAAACCTTCCAGAAACAACTGCAAACTAAGTGACTTTTTAAAAATACAACCAAGTCTGGGTCAATTGATAGCACTGTAGAAATATTCTCGCTGCATTTTTTTGCTCTCATTGTGTTCCTTACTCGGAACACTCCAAACATAGTTGGTATTATCAGAAAATAAATGTAAACACTTGCCTCATTTGATTTGGCTTCAGCTCTGCTACAACAACGAGCTGACCTGTTTCTAGGGAAAACATTTGATTATTCTGCTCAGGAGTGAACCAGGAAAAGTAAAGCCTGTGGCTTCGTCAGCCTAGGAGAACATTTTTAGCAGACATGTCTCTGAAGTGACTGACGTTACGTGACTTTACACACTAAATCCCCCTCAGCAGACACCGTGCCTGGTGGGGTTTTGTTTTCGAATGTTTGGGTTTGCTAGATTTGGGTAGTCTATTAGAAATCGTGTATCACTGGCTCCACCTGGGCTGGATCAGCTGTTAGCATTATCCATATCCTCCAATTTACCTGCTCTAAACAAGCCAGATTCTCTCCTCAGAGTCAAAGGAAGGGTACCTCTAAGGTTTATATAACCCAATATTTTATCTCAAGATGGCAAATACCTGGTGAGTCAGGAAAAAAACCAACCTTGCAACATAGGAAAACTTCCCTCAGAAACACCCTGCTGACTTCCAGCAACTCGCAAGTTCAGAGTTTGATGGAGATTATGATATCAGCATCTCTGTGGGTTCTAATAGCTATTGATGAGCTTATTCTCTGTAACTTCTGCTAATTACCTCTTTACTCTTTCTCACTTGGGAGGCCTTATTGCAGCCTTTCANTTTTCATTTTGGAGGGTAGTGGGTTGCTTTGTTTCTTCAGGTTTTCTTCCTTAGGATTTTCCGCGTACAAAACATAGCACCCCTCTAACATTTCTGCTATGAGAGACAACCAACGGCCATTCCCAATCCACCTTCTCACAACCATGGCTGATGTTATCTATCTGCATTATCACCCTCCTTCAACCACATCTTCACCACATCGAGTCCAAGTCTATTCTGTCCTTGGAGGTGGTGATTCACAGAGCTGCTGTATCCAACCCCAAGATCTCTCTCCTCAGCAGTAATTTGGAGTCTACCTGCCACAGGCACGGCTAGAAATACATATTCTCATTTGCCTTATCCCAGAGTTTCACCTTTTTATGTCATGATAGATTTATCACCTAGTCACTGAGGCCCTTTTGCAAACTTCTGAGGCTCTATTAATAACTTCTCTCCTTTGTGAAACCTGTTTTAAATAGATGGGTGGAAATGTAGTAAACAGCCCCTAACCTCAGCAGTGATCAATAATAACATTTTTGATGGATTACAGTAGTAGAAGACTGGAGACTCCTGTTCTCTGTTGTCCCAACCCTCAGAGAGCTGAGGTACGAAATACTGTACATGAAATGCAGGTTAATAGTGAAACAAATGGAAAAGCTTAATAGAACAACAAAGAGGCGCGTGCTAAATAGTCTTACGTGCCATTATGCAATTATTTGGCCATATCACCGCAAGTATATAAACCATATGCCAAAAGAAACCTGACATTTATTGCTTTCTCCGAACTTTTCTCAGAAAAATGACTCGTTTCCAAAGGCAACAACAAAATGCTAATGAAAAACCACGATCGTGCACGAAGCTTACCTTCACGAGCTGAGAACTGGTTCCAAGCAGGTCAGCAATGTGCAGGCCAGGTCTGGATTCAGAGTCTTGACACCGAGTCACAGTGATTTATTCAAATCCACAAGCAAGGCTACAGATAAATGGTTTAAGATCTTCCTCATTACGACTTCACAGGGGCACCAAGCTGGGTTAACCTTATTATTATGCTATTTTCCTCTGGCTTTGAAACCTTGAGCCATTTTATAGGATCTAACAGGCATTACAGGAGGAGTCAGGCTGCATAAATTACTTCCACATGCAGATAATTTCCATTTAAGTGAGCAGCGCACGTGAAGTGACTCCTGTAACCCTGGAGAAATCTGAGTAAGATCTCCAGCTCCGAGCTGAATTGTTCTCAATCAAAAAGCTTCATTTTAACAAGAATTGGTAATTCATCCTTGTTTATAGCTCAAGAGTTTAAGTAGACAGCAAATCATTCAATTTATTTAAGAATTTAGTTGAATATAGCACGAGTTAAGAAGTTGGTTAGAGAGAACTGGGATCCGTGTGTTCAAGCACCGAGGAAGACCTCGATGAAGGCAGAACTCCCTAAACCCACACTTCTAAGCACAGATGAAGTGCAGGAAGTTAAATTCTCCTCCAGAATGGAATTCTTCCTCTTATGCAACATTATCTGGGTATTGCAAAGACATGTTTCAGTAAATAAATAAGAAACTGCACTGGAATTCAATTTATCTTTGGCAGGGAATAAATGTACTAAGACTCCTAAAGAAAACCAGAGCGGTTGCTGAAATGAAAGATTTCAGAAAAAATAGGGGGCTTTTTTTCTTTTAGAAGTTAAAAATAGGTTAGCCAATATGGATCCCAAAGATGTTGATTTCAAATTTATATTTAAAGACAAAAATATTCTCAGTCCAGAAGGAACTGAGCATACACTGAGATCTTATAGCGCTTAGTTTATGGCCCCAAATAAAAATATATTTAAAAAAAAAAAAAAAAAGAAGGTAAGAATCACTCAGGATCAGCTGAGTTCACGAATTCTCTTCTTGGCCAATGAGCTGTGCACTTGCCAGCAATCCCTCCCAGGCTAACAAATAAAAATCTAATAGAGTGGGTAGAAGTCCCTGAAGTAGAGCGCAACACATTGGCAGCAGAAATAGCTTCTTGCTCCCACAAACAAAGCGAGCAGCTCCCGAAAGCCTCCCGAGAGCAGATATTCCATAGCTGCACACCGGAGGGAACCAAGCCCCTTCTGGGGAAAGTTCTTGTGAAAGTTCCTCCGATATTTCCAGAAGAAAAGGTGCAGTTTAAGGCAGATGTTTTACCTCAGTCAGCTCCATCCCACACACGTATCTTCTACCTCGATAGCTTTGGAAGTCGGGGAAGGCAGAATGCCACCACAACACTTCAGAAACAGCAACTACGGGAAGAGCAAACGGCACAAACGCCACGACTCCCCAGGGGAAGTCCTCAGGTGTACAACTGAAAAGCTGAACGTCTGATTTCAGTACATGATGGATCCCTAATCTCACCTCTGGTCCATTCCAACCCAAACCATTCTATGATTCCCTGTTTGTTTGTTTTTTTATTCCAATAGCAAACATACTATGGAACTATATCCGAACAGATTCCTAATTTATTCTGGACACAAACACCTGAAGTTCGTTTTCTTCTTTATAGACCATTTCACCATTGACCTTTTTGTTTCTTCTAAATAGAGAAAACAAACCAGGTTATTTCAGGGTCGCCTCTGGATACTGTAAGACTGCACGCGGCTGCCTAAGTGTTCGGAATCTGCCAGCTCCACAACTCAAATACAAAGGAATACCAGGAGGAAAAAAAAAAATAGAAATCAGGAGTGACAAATGCCCTCTCCAGCAGCTCCTGCAGTTTTCAGAGGGTTTCCAAGAGCCCGTGTAGTCCTATGAGCATTCAGAGCATTCTGGGTATTTGCTATAATACCTCAGACTGATGTTTCATCTCACCCAATTTTCTGTCTGCCACTTGGCAGAAAGGTGCGAGAGAGCCCTCACTAAACTGCCTCCAGAGAATATGGGCTCAGAAACAGCAATTAGAAGAGTTTGCAGCTATTTACGGTAATTGTTATGAATCATCTCATGTGGGGGGAAAAAAAAAAAAGCCACCAACAAAACAACACAGTTTTAGCTTGATTGACCTTACATGTCATCAGCGGATGTCTCACGCAAACAATTTCAACACAAACTGGAATCTGCAAAATTCATGTTCTCTCCATCAGTTCCTCCACCCTGCATCCAGTTCCCAGAATTCAAATCTCATTTTCTGTGGATATTTTATCACAGCAGAACAGTGCAATTCGGTCCAAAGCCTGGGAGTGGAACACGTAAACGAATATGGCATCTGATTTACTAATGCAGCCTTATAAATACAGCTTTTCACTCCAACCTTGGCAGGCAAACCAAGAACTCAACCCAAGATCTTCAGCAGAGCTGTAGGAATAATTGATTTTTCGGTTCAGTAGCCAAATTGGAAATGTAAATAGTTTGAAATCACACAAAATGTTTTTTTGGTTTGTGGTATTTTCTCCTCATTAAAGTGAAAGACGGAGTGAGGATATGCTGCTTCTCCTTCACCCAACAGCTTGGCCGCAAGGTAGATGACCTGGATTGAATCCCTGATTCCTTTGCCCCTCCAAAAGAAGGGCTCTTGTCGTCATCTTGCAACATATTTGGAAGGAGGTTGCTCTTGCTCTTTCACTGCTCTTGTTTCCATGGGTTATTTCACACACACACATTAGAAGAGAAAAACAAATGTCCTCCCACGAACACGAGAGATGGTCACAGACACCAGGTGATTGACTTTTGGCACTCAAGTGCCTTTCACCAAGTGAAGCACAACAGATAGGAGAGCTGTCTACTGCAGGTGACCACAGACACAATGGTTGGGAAGTTCCCCTGAGAGCAGAGGAATAGTTCCATAGCCCTGCACACCAAATCTCTGTTTTCCAAAGGAAAACGTGGCCTCCTCCTGTCTGGGGCTGGGCCCAGTGATGGATGCCTCCAGAAAAGTGTAAGAAGAGAGAAAGCATGTACTTACATTTCTCTAGAATGCTCTTCCAGATTCCAGCAGCTGCCAAACACAGTCCGTCGCTTATCTAGTAGCCTTTGATGGAGACTTTTCCCAGTGTTTTAACTGTTTCCAAATGCCTTATCCATTTGCTGTCATTCATCGGCTATAAGGGTATCCTTTCCAGCAGGAGTAGGGAGGGGATTATCCCACTGGACTCAGCACTGGGGAGGCCACAGCTTGAGTGTTGTGTTCAGTTTGGGGCACCTCAATGCAAGAGAGATTTCGAGGGGCTGGAGCGGGTGTAGAGGAGGCAACAGAGCTGGGGAAGGGCCTGAAGAATAAATCTGATGAGGGAAGATTGAAGGAGCTGGGACTATTTAGTTTGAGGAAGAGGAGGTTGAGGGGAGACCTCATCGCTCTCTACAATTACCTGAAGGGACATTGCAGAGAGGTTGGTGCTGGGCTCTTCTCAGGGATGACTGGTGATAGAACTAGAGGGAATGGTTCCAAACTACAACAGGGGAGGCTTAGACTGGAGAGTAGGAAAGAAATTTTTGCAGCCAGAGCAGTCAGCGCCTGGAACAGGCTGCCCAGGGAGGGGGTTGAATCCCCATCACTGGACATGTTTAAAGGTAGCTTAGATGTGGTGTTGGGGGAGATGGTTTAGGGGTGAACTTTGCAGAGTAGGGTTGAGGGTTGGACTCGATGATCCCAAGGGTCTTTTCCAACCTCAAAGATTCTATGATTCCCTCTTGCACTTTGNAATAGAAATGCTTTACAAAATGTTTGAACATGTTAACTTGAGCATTTTCTTAAAACTGATGAGTTAGAAATCTCCAGTTTCCTTTTATAAACAAGGCCGTAAAATGCCTTAAAAAATCTCACAGGAAATTCATGAAAATTTATTCACTATGGTTTGAAAGAGTAAATCTCTGTGATGCGAATGGATACTTCCCAAATACATCTACATTTTAATTAATCCCATTAATTTTACAGGATTTCTTGCTTGTTTAACCTCTAAAGAAGGCAGCTTCCTTGAATGGAAATTAAATTTTGAGCTTCAAAGCATGGTTTGTGTTTGTTTTTTTTTAAATAACCAACGCTGAAAACCACAAAACATTTCTTCCTGCATGGAAATCTTGATTTGTTTTTCTCATCTATATTTTCAGAGCGGTGACAGCAACTGATAGCGCATTACTTGCCTGCTGTATATAATGCTAGACATGACATGAAATAATTATTCATTTTATTATAGGTCTACTGAGGGAACTACGTTTGAGATGAGGTTAATATGACAATCAGATAAACAGTGTTTTCAGCTTCTTATAACTCTGCAATAATAGTTTTTCCTGGCTGGTGTTTGTGTATCTAGCCTAAGATTGTAGGCTCCACACATTCAAAAAATACTCACTTCTGTCTCCCGTTACACTCAGGAGGGAAGAAAAATCAATACGGATTCCTTAATTTTTCTTATAAATGGCTTTATTCACTTTAGAATCCGAGTCTAACCACGAGATTTATTAGTCCTTTGACATTGATCACGTTTGGTATCTGCAAACACCCGCCAGCCTCCTGGTTGCTGTGTTATCTTACGGACGCATTCAGCTCCAGAACAAAAATATTGTCTCCAACGTGGCCAGTCACTAAATCAGAGTCAGCGTCTGAAAATCCGTACGCTTCCTCAAGAGCAATGTCATTCCGAACGACACTGACCAAAGGCACAGCAACTTTTAGAAAATACCTTACGAGGTCACACGAGGGATATCCAAGTGTTACGGTCCCTTGCACATCAAGGTTTCTAAACCTCTTATGATATCCTGAACTGGTTTGATTTCTCGACGCAACTGCTCTAACTTGGACATCATATTTTATCTGAATCTTTATCAACACTCAAGACTTCAAGACCAATTAAAGCAACCTAAAGGAAAAAAATGGTATTTAGTTTCGAAAAAAGCCCTCATTTTTCATTGCTTGTCAGCTTTACTAAGCTCAGTGCACTCGTTAATGCTCATTTCAGCTTGATAAGCAAGCAATCCAAACTTTTTGGTCAATTAAATAATCACTGGTAGTTCATAAATACGTTTTCACACGCACAAAAGTTATATTGAGTCACACAATTGCTGAAAGAACATTTTCACAGGTAGGAGGGTGCAAGAGCTTTATAAAACAGCAGGCAATGAGCGTGTGTGTGTCGCAAGATATTTGTGTGCTTCGGGAAATATTCTTTCTTCCAGTTCACCAAACCCCATAAAGACACTCAGGACTAAACCTGGAGCCCTAGCTTTTTCTTGGATAGCATTTTGACTATTTTTACCAAAATCCATGCAGCAAACATCCCAGAATGCTGTTTGTTAGCCAGACCTTAGAATCTTGGTATATTGTGCTAGATTACACCACAAAAATCTTACCTCAGTATATTGATGTAAATTGTCAAAAGAATTCCTTGTGTCTTTGTAAAGGCAGCATAAATCATGGCAAAAACAAAAAAAATTACGTATCCGACAGAACAAACACTTTCTCCAGGAGGCCTCCAGAACCTGCCTGTGCCTATCTGAAGAAAATCATAATACGCAATATGCTCTGAAACCAAGTTTCAATTCAAACACCTGTAAGCTGATTGTATATATTTGCTTGCAAAAAAAGAAAAAAGCTAACAAGAAAAAACCACAAATGCTTTGTTGGTTTTTTTCCCCTTGTAAATGTGCTGGGAGCATATGACGAATACTGATAATAAACTAACATCTCCAGGTGTAATGAAAGGGAAACTTGTTCAAGGCTGCCGGAAAGTGGCAGCATCATGTATCAGGCAAAACATCTAATAGCTCAGGTAACAGCAGCAACAAGGTGGCCTGTCAGCTGTAATTAGGTGCCATGAATCACGGTAGGTGGTGTTCTCCGAATCAAAGCGCGTATACCGATGTTTTGTTGAACTACAACAAAAACATAATTATAAGGAATGCTTAAGTCTTGCGATTCGTGAGGTTTATGCCCTATCAGGCAAGAGGAACCTGATGGAGGGAGGACTTTGCTACTGGACGTGAAGCTCATGCTTCGCTCAGGCAGGGACAACCCGAGCAGAGGCTGTGCTGGTGGAGGGAAGTTCTGAGGGCAGAGCTACACAATGCACTACCCTGAGCTTGTAAAGAACTCGGAGGCAGGGACACTGCTGGATCTCATAGAATCAGGGAATTGTTTT
>WEIS01049519.1:0-15676 GCA_013389965.1 Todus mexicanus
CCCCCCAATCTACTCCAATAGAGTCTCTTCCATCCGTTCTGGAGACAACCATTGAGATAACATTGGTATTTGGTATAGGTGTCTCTCTGTGCCCAGATCACGTACCTGCCATTATAGAATCGTAGAATAGTTTGGGTGGGAAGGGACTTTTCAAGTTCTTCTAGTCCAACCCCCCTGCAGGGAGCAGGGCCATCTGCAACTAGAGCAGGTTGCTCAGAGCCCCCAACAACCTCCCCTGCAATGGGGACAGGGATGGGGCAGCGACCACCTCTTGGGGCAACCTGGGCCAGGCTCTCACCAACCTCAGTGTCAAAAATTTCTTCCTTCTCTCTGGTCTAAATCTCCCCTCTTTTTGTTGAAAACCATCATGCTTCGTCTTGTTGCAACAGGCCCTGCTGCTTTTGGTCAGCTGGCATTAGGGGAAAGATGTACCTAGTCTGTTTCTGAGGCAATTAGCAGGTTACTAAAGAAGAATAATAGCTTTTCATAAAATAACTGTGCATAAAATCACTTCTACCATATGCAGAATGAGATGTATTTGGTTGCCACTAACCTCGCTGTGGTGATTTCCAGTAGTAAAGGTGCACAGGTGCCTGAGTATCTATAGACATTGGCACATGCGTTCCTCTTGAAAGGCAGGGAAATATTTTCTTATTTAAATAGGAGTCACATTGGCTCTCAAGGTTAAACATATTCTTAAGCACTGTGTGAGCTGGGGGCCAAAGAACACAGTTTATTAGGATACCACAGGTTACTGTAGATTATGTAGGGCCTTTATAGTAACAGTTTGGTTTAATAAAGAAAAAAGAGAAAAATCCTTTTATGGCCTCTCCAAACCCTTTATTTATTAATGGCCTCGAAAGATGTGAAATTATTAGTAAGAAACAAACAAATTTTGCCTGGACACAATCCAGCACACTCCCAACTGGTGTTGCTCCATTCTAGATCCTTTTTCTGAACTAAGCAATAAGTCGCAGTCCCATCCCTGAGCTAGTAAGTATTGGAGGGTAGCCAAGGGGGATGGAGAAGGAGAGGGTGGAGAGGGTTTACACTTAATCCCCAGTAGATCTGTGTTTTCTGTGAATAAGATGAATTTCTGATGCTGGTCTCCATGCCATTCATAGCAGCACTGCCAGTAGTAAATTTGTGCTTGTGCTGAAGAACCCCCCCATGCCCTCTGCTTCCTTGCCAAAACTAAACTTCACTAAAATAAATCATATTTTAGGAAGCTAATTACACAGCCAAATAACAGAAAGGTATTGAAAAACTGTTCGTATGCCTTGCATTAAATGAATTTAGATTGGCAAAAAGAGAACCTGTATACCAATATTAAACATAGTAATACAGCAAAAGTGTAAAGAATGGAATTTAAATAAAAATATAACACTGTGCACTGGGAGTGGTATTCAGAATTATTACAGAACTAACACTCTGTGCATCCATTGCGTACCAACTTTCACAGCTTAAACCGGCTCTGAATGAAATTTGCTGGTTTACTATTTCATTGTATTTCTTGGAAAATGAAAACATCAGGATATATTCCCCCCTCGATTGTATTACAGAAGGTGGATGCAAGTCCCTTCACTACTCCCTCTGCTTTAAGCACAGAATAGCTTGAGGCTGGAGGGTGATGTCAGGTGAAAAAGGCAGGTACAAGTTTAACAGAAGCGATCCATTAAGAGAGAAGCGGAGGGAAAATAAAACAATAAAAGAACCCCAAACTCCAACAACTCTTGGAGAAGATTTGAAAAGTTTCCCGATGGATCAGCATCCTTGAGATTAAACATTCCCATATGTAAGCTGACATTCTCAAATGTAAGTCTTACGAAAGATAAGAAGGAAATGGTGAGAAATGCAACCTTAAATATTTTGAAGCACGACTTCCTGGATTATGTGGCAGCTGGCAAAACTTTCCAGGGAAAGATGCAAGCCTCAAAATCCACGTGGTGTGGTGCACGCCTTTGCCTAAAAGTTTCCTCCTGTTGCTTACTTGTTTCGTGTTTGAAATCTTCCACACCTTCAGAGTCGAGCTGCAGTATCCCTTCGACGTTGCTTTTCATCTCCCAGACAGATGTTTTAGATCAATCGCTCAAAACGGAACAGTTTAGCAGTCAGAAAACACTGTCAGGAAAGATTTGTTGTAAGGGAGACAAAACCGTGAAATAAAATTGAACTTCTATCCCCATTTGGATGGGAACTGTGCTTGGCTGGGAATCCCAAGGGGACGAACACAGTGGCCTATCATGTGTTGAAAAAACAAACAGATGACAGTGCTCTGCAGTAATCAACCAAACGCTGCTTCCGAGAAATAGTGTGATAGTTATTGTTCAGTGCTGCAGGACCTAAAGAAAAGAAGATAATTATGGAGGAAAGGAAGATGGTCTTATGACTAGTGTGAGGGAAGATGGGACAAGCCGATGGTCCTGAGTCGCTGACGGCTCTGCAGAGCCCACGGTTTTCTTGCGGTAAAGGTGTGACACATACAAGTCTTAGCAGAGCAGCTGGACTTTATTTTCCGGAGTTGTTCAGAACCAGGAGTGATTAACACACTAGCAGTGGTGGGTGTCAGTATTTCCTGGCTGTGAGAGCTCTTCTAATGGTACATCATCTTTTTATTTCTGAAAACCCAGTACAAATAAGTTGGTGTTGCTCGTGATAGTATCCACGAGCTCCAGGCATCCAGCTGGTAAAACAGAGGTGGCTTTTTAAAGGTACCCAGGGAGGACACCCCCAACATCCCCACCCAACTCAGTATCTTTCTTGCCTCTCTTTAGGTATTTTACAGCAACTCTATTGAAACGTACTTTTTTCCAGAAGGCTTTGTTTTGTTTTGTGTCCCGTGATGGCCTGTTCGTATGCTGAGCTGGAGCTCTGCTTGGCAGCGTCTTTTGGTCTAACCATATTGCAGCGCGGTACCTATTTTGAAACAGCAAATGTTCCTACCAGGGACCGTGACCTTGCACCACTTCCACTCCTTTGTCCTGCTCCTCCGTGCTGGGGCACGCTGCCTGCTTTTCGCTTGCCTTGTACTTTGTTTTTGGGAGGTTTTGCAGAGCCGGTGCCTTTGCCTGTTCGCCTCCCTCTCGTATCCTCCGTGCTGGATGAGTTTGCATTGTGTGGTGTTTTCCTCTTCATTTATTGCAAACAAATCTGGTCTCTGCCATTTGTTTACTCTTATACTCTGTCTTTATGCCTTGGTATGCATTTTTAATTAGATGCGCTTCAGTTCTTTCACTGCTTGTTAACACTTTCTTATGGGAAGTATGGTCTCCATCAGCCCTGCGAGAGTTCCCTGCGCTTAGGAAATTCGGATTTGTTTCCCTTGCCCATGATTATCATTTGAGACAGAGACTTGTTCCCTAGCTGGCCTGTCTGCTGGGACCCTACACTCTCATTGTAGACTTTTAAGGTTGGTCCACTACACAGCCGCGATAATCCAAGTGCCCTTATTCTGCTTAAAAATATTCCGCATACAGAGAAATAGTGTTTTGGTTATTTGTCTGGGCTGTTTCCGGACTTCAGCAGCTCTAGTTTGGATGCCTGACATGGAGAAGTCGTGGACAAAGCCTTCAGTGTGTGCAGATCAACTGCCTGCATTGTGCAAAGTCCTTCTGCACACGCAGAGCGGGTCCCGGAGATCAGGAATGCGCCGAGTTAGCCCTGAATGCGTTGGCCATCAGTCCCGTGAATGGAGGATGGATGTGTCTGGAGGGGAATACTGGAGTCCTAAACACACGACAGCTTTCAGAAAAAGGCATCTTTCCTGAGTGCCAGTATTGTTAAAGCATGAAATTAGTCTTTTTTTTTTTTTTTCTTTTTCTCTTCCTTTTTTTTTCTTTTTTTTTTTTTTTATAATGCGAGTACATTTGTGCTTCCACTGTTTTCTTCTGCCTCTGCATCTGACTCATGCCACAGGCAAAGGACTTCACCCTTTCTAGCTCCTTTCTATACCATCAGCTTTCTGGAGATGATCGGGGAACTGGGATGGGAGAACTTGACCCCTCTCCTCCCTTTCCTTCCAGCTTGCCCACCTTGCAGCAGCACTTGCTCACCTTGCTCTTGCACTCATGTGTTGCCTGAACACATATGTTCTCTGGGATTTCATACCCTGAGAGGGACTGCAAGGCTAAAAAGTGACTAAAATGGCTCTTTCTACCTCAGACAGTCTTCCCTGACCCCACTCTCTGTCTGTGGGGCGAGGTTGTCAAAGGTCAGTATCCACTTCGGTGTGCACAGAGATCGATATCTGTTGAAGCCAGTGCCTAGATTTTCTCCCTCTCCCTTGCCAGTGCTATATTACATGATGAGGAGCCAAGAAATGTTTCTCCTCTCCTCTTTTCCAAGAAGAAGGAGGGGGAGGAAGAGGGGGGAAGAAAAAAAAGAAAGAAAAAAGTCTGATTTCTACACTTACTCCCCCCAGGAGGGCATTGTCTTTGGCCTCTGCTCTGCTTTTTGTTATAAATTTGCATGGTATGATATTTGCTTTGGCCAGGGTAGCGGTTGGCACACCGGCACTGTGGCCACCTCCTTCAGCGGAGGACTGATAGGGGTATGGTCCCTGGCACCCAGCAGCACGCGGAGCTGAGATGCTCAGTCTCCTGTCCTTGTGTGGCTTCAAGAGGTGAATCCTCGAGGATTTGTGATGTCGGGATGTTGAGGGTTGCGTTTTGCGCTCGACTGGTGTGATTTTGGGGCGGGAGAGTGATGGTGGCAGAGGCAGGGAGCTCAGTGCTGAGCCTACGAGAAAGCATCCCTCCGTGGAGCAACCGCACGTTGGCAGGGAGATGGAGTGTGCGGACTAATGGGTCTTTTCCACTTTAATTTCTGCTCTAAAATGACTCTTTGTTACTGTTCTCAGACCCGGCGCCAACCGTCACTTACGCCACATACCAGATCGTTCTTTCTTTTCTGCCCTTAGCTTTGCGGAGAAGCCTTTAAAGCAAACAAACACAAAACTGTGAGAAACCGAGGGAAGATATGGACTGGCCCACTCGTTACTGCTGGAATGTGGAAACTATGAAGGCATCTTTTTTTATTACCAATGCTGGAAAGCACAGTCACTGAGTGGGCTGGAAGACAATTTATACTACATGCAGTAGTTAAAAAAACCTGCAAAAATGGGTGTAACCCCGGGCTGTGGTACAAGTGGCCTTTCAGCCCCCACTTGAGATTCGTCCATCCCAAGGGGAAACTGTGGTTTGGAATAAGAGCACGCATTTAATTTCACTCGGAGAACTTATTGGAGTTGGCACTTCAAGAAAGAAGCTGAAGTATATTTTTTGTCATGATTAGTGGCCCCCTCACCACTGCGTTTGATTATGTTGGAAGCGGACAAGTTAAATTCTTATAAAATGATGATTTACAATCCGTGATTATCCAGGTAGGGTGTGCGGATTGCGCCAGCTTGGTCGTGGGACTCCAATCTCATCCTAGTTCATTGCTGTGAGAAAATAACACTAAAATGTAAAAAAGCTGAAAACACATCCTCTGATTGCTCAGGGAATTTTCTTAGTCATACGTTATCTTTCCTAGTAGTTTCAGTTATTTTGTCTCCACTAAAACCCAAAGCAAAACACTTCCCTGACACTTTCCCCTTGATTTTTGGATCTGCAGCAGCCAAGTTTATTTTTATCTCGTGTCGTCTTTTCCCCTATGGTTATGAAAATCCTTAGAATAGGGGGCAAGGGGAAGAGCTAATTTGAAAGCAAATAAATTCCAGTGGAATGTTTCTTCAGTTGCTCTGAGCAGGACTATCCTGGGTGCTGCTTCAGAGATGTGGCTACCTCCAAATAGCACAGGGGTAGGTGCCAAGTGGGGAGGTTGAATATTTTCCTTGTAGACACATAACTTTGCCCACAGGATTGAAGTTTCTTGCCTTAATGCTCTGCTAAGCTTCTCTGGAAGTACAA
The DNA here is from genome assembly GCA_013389965.1 of Todus mexicanus. Lineage (NCBI taxonomy): Eukaryota > Metazoa > Chordata > Aves > Coraciiformes > Todidae > Todus > Todus mexicanus. The sequence goes on from WEIS01049519.1 coordinate 5,910, forward strand.
GGCAGTGTCGTAGGAAACGCATGTTAGGGAAATGTATCTCCATACCATCAGCTACCGAATCAAACAGCTGCGTGGAAAGGGTTTGGTGGTGGGTGACTGGTGGACCTCGTGAGAATTATCTTGGAGAAATCATGGGACATCAGCACTCGATCGCTTCTCCCAACAATCTTTTGCTGTTTTGGTTAGCACTTGCTATATTTTGACACATGGGTTTGTTTTTTCTCATTCCTACCTTTTTTTTTTTCTGGCCTGGTAATTATTTTGAAACTGTAAATATCATTTTCTTTCAAATCCATCTAGCTTCTTGCCCCCTCCACCTTCTCCTCTTAATATAAAAACCTTTCCTTAAATCTGTGCTTCACTCTAGTGCACAGTAGTAGATACTCAATGGATTTCCAGGCTAAAAATCCAGCAGGAATAACTCTTGGATCTGCTTCTTGAGCAAACACTAGTGTGCTGATGAGCTCGTGCAGGTATCAGACCTGTAGCTACTGACTGCCTTGTATGTTTTATGAGAACCCATTGAAGATAATCAGAGTATATGGCACATGTCACAGCTGCCTATTAGCACTGTGCTTTTATTCAGTGTGCTGGTGCTGACTTAGTCGATGCAATTTGTGGTCAATGTCTGGAATCGCATTCAGCTCCTGTTTGCTCTTCCTTTGAGTACCATTGAAGTGCTCATTACTGCAACGAGTTAACCATAGCTGGTAGTCTTCCATGGGGCCTAAAGTTTCTGTATCCAGTGAAATATATAAGCTTCTCCTCATATGATGTGTGTCATGATTTGGGGTCAGGGCACTCCCCAAATCTGCAGCAGAACGCTCTCTCCCCCTCCCCACCCAAAAAGGGAAGAAAGGAAATAAAGGAGAGAGACTTATTGATTAGGAAAGGAAACTAGAACAGCTTTACTGAAAAATGAAATAATAATAACAATGAAAACAAATATATACAAATATGTACAAACCCAGTATTGAGCCCAACCCCCTTGATGGTAACTCCGTCCCCGTCCCCACTGATGCTGTGGAAGGGCCCAGCAGCAGCCGGGAACCGGGAGCTGGATTCAGGGATGCGGCCCAGAACCTGGGGCCCAGCCAAGGCCTGAGCCGGGGGCTGAGACCGGGGCCGGAGGCCTCAGGGCAAAGCTGAAGCTGCCAAGGCCAAACCCAGCGAGGAAGAGTCCCGAAGCCGAGAGAGCAGCTCGAGCTCAGAGAAACAAAAGACAAAGGGTAAAATGGTGAAAGGGCCAAGGGAGAAGGGCTGAGACCCTCGTGATCCCTCAGCTTTATATGAAGTATATAGTATATGGGATGGAATCCCTCGTTGGCTAATTTAGCGTCACCTATCCTGTTCTCTCCTCCTTGAAGGTGCAGCATTTACTTTTCTGCACCCCCAAGTGTGGTACACAAAATCTAGCAGTGGTCTTGGTTTCCATACCAATCCTTGGTATTAACTATAAAAATGGAGCGTTCTCACTGCTAGAAGCAGACTCTGTCTGGTAAACATACTGCTAACTTCAGACAGACTTAGCTGAAAAATAAAAATCATGGAACAGATCTTTTTTCTAACCCAAATCAGGACAGATGTGTTAGAGGGATGCAAGTGCGTCTTTAAATGCTGCTTAAACTAGGATGAGTTTAAATATGCATTTAGGCTTTCCCCTGTTTTGGGGATGGCGAGGTGAGTCTGAATATTTACGAAAATAAAGTGATTTAGCTGCAAAGACCCAGGTTTGGAAAACTCAGCCCATAAAGCAAATGCAGTAAGGGTGCTTTTGGTTGTATAAGGTAGCAAAATTCAGAAGTCCTTTGGATTAATATCTTAAGTTACTGCAGGGGCGTGTTATTTTCACATTCATGTAGCCTGATTAAGTTATGTATGAATTTATGTCCTAGTCTTACAACCTAATAAACTTACACACTTTAAAATGCCTGACAAGGGCTATAGGGTTTGGAGCATAAATTCTGTCCTCTGCTCTCACGAAGTACCATACACATGCCTGACCCTCCTTGGAAAGAGCTGAGCGTGTCCCATATCAGTCTGCAAATGAACTACACATCTGAATGCCAAAATAAGTAGAATAAATTATTTGCTCCAAACACGCGTTTGAATGCTCTCAACCTAGACGCTCTTTCTCAAATGTTCAGTTCACTTGTGAATTCTCTGGAAGTAAATTTTTCGTTCAAACTTTTTGTGATCTGGCTAGAAATGAGAGCACATCGAGCCTCATACGTAATCAGAAAATGCCATATGAAAACAGGGACTGCTGGGAGCAGCATCTTTGTTAAATTCCAGCTAGACCAAACTCATTCCTGAGCTCACTGGTCTTATGACTATGTGTGCAGTCTGAATTGATTTCTGAGCCGGGCTAAGGGAAAGAGTTAAGCCTGTTCTCCCTTTCTAGCTGGCAGAAAGTTTGCAGTTTAAAATTACATACTGACTCTGGTGTAGAGACACAAGAAATTATAGAGCAGACACTGTCCAGGACAACGTATAATTTAAAATGTACTAAAGAATGTATACCACATGGCAAAGTAAGTGAAGTGCTTCTTCAAATATAAGTGTTTTGCATAGAAAGGCTGTAATTATCCACTCCTAGGGAAATGTTTGCATTCATTCTAAATCAATATTTACTATTCATCTCTTGTGTTCAACAAAACAAGGATTTAACATTTTTTTGTTTTAATGAGGTACTAAGACTACAATAATACTACAATGTAATTGTCTTGATACAGAATATTGCTAAATTGTGTTGCTATTTTAGGAGGGAGCAGTTTTTAAAAGGAGGGGGGATCCCTATTTGTGCAATGTTACTGCAGTACCGCACGGTTCAAACCCAGCCAAGCAGGGAGACTCACCAGTTTCAAAGAGCCGTTAAAGCCGCCTCTCTGTTAAGGCCCTTAACTAGGATCATTCGGGTGAGTCCTCTGCCTCCCCTCTGAAATAATGATTCCTTCTCAGCTGGCTTCTCCACAACAACAACAGCAGCACTGCAATTTCTTTTGCTGGTTTTAAGGTTGGGTTTGTTTTTTTGTTTTATTTTCCCCCAGCATCTTTCAGCTTGGCTGCAGGAGCCGAGAGCGGGCGGTGGGTGGTAATTGGGCTGCAGCCGTCTCCACTTGCTGGTTGAAACCTGTTGATGCAAATAGAGTTGCCTGAAATTTTGGGAGGGGTCGGTGGTTTACTGGGTGATGCAAGAGCTCTGTCCTTTATCAGTTTCAAGAAATTAATCTATGTTTTAAGTCTGATGTATTGCGGAGGACATAGCAAAGGAGATGGCTCTGAAATCACATAGGGAAGGTCAGTCCTTCTTGCAGCAGGATCTTATTGAAGTGAGAGCATCTGAGAAAGATCAGAGTCGTTGGACTAGCACTTTTAATCACAGTCTGTGGCACTGTGGTTAGGAGGACATCCTTGCACCAAGCATCGTTCTCCTGGAATTTACCTGGCATGTCTCAAGAAATATTTCTCCAACCTCTCTAACTGCAGAAACTCCAACAAGCCTCACCAGGGAGGCGTTTTTGGCACTGATGAGGCTCCATGGGAATCAAATCAGATAACTGGAAGCGCTTTAGTTGGAAAGTCCTGTAAAATACCTTCTTTTTATTCTCTATTTTTTATTCTTACATGCTGCCCACCATCTTCCACGCTCTGGCCCACCCTTCCCACCACTTCTGCTGCTAAAATTCACGGTACAAACATAGGCTTTAGAGTGAATTTGAATCTTGTACTCAAGCAGATAGTCCTGTATTTTTTTCCTATGAGTCTGAAATCATTCTTGGTCTCTGAGAAAATCATGCACATAAATAGGGTGAATAGCCCTGAGAGAAGAGCAGTTTCTTTCTCTAGCAAATGTTATTGTAACTGGTGTTTTAATTCTCCAGATATCACTCTCAGTGTACTGGGTAACAAAAGGCTGTGTAGTGCCTAATCATTCAGCAGTGATCCAGGAAAAAAGCAGAAGGTTAAGAGCGAGTTCCTAAAGTCTGTAAAATCAATGGGACACTAGAAAGGGAACTGAAGTGTACCAGAAGGGACCTCTTGAGGGTCATTAAAAAAAGCAGAAACTGAGTATGAACAGAGCTTTTACCCACAGAACTGGAGGGGGCCAGCAAAACCATTCTGCCGCACTCCAGTTAAATGTCTAATAGTGGAGACATTTTCTGCACAGCCCATAAAGGATAATGAGGACGGCTTTGATAGCTTTCAAGAAAGTTGCTCTTGTCAGTGCTCACAGAAACATCATCTGAGCGTGAACTAGCAGAACATACAGCCTATGGTGGCTGCATGTAGACCGTGAAAGAGAAGAAGGTAACCCAATACAATACACCTCACCCCTGTGATATATCTTATCTGATATAGAAAAATTGATTTGACCTAGCAGTACAACACAAACAGAAATGGAGCTTGATGTTACACCTACCAGCTTGGTACCTCACCTTGCTGTGGTGTGGGATGTGCAGAAAGGGGGCAATGCTGGGTGATGTTACATACATTAGACTAGATTCATATATCTCTCCCTCCAGAATAAATAAGAACTAAGGTTTTGACCTAAAGCTTGTAGAAATCAATCACTATCAGCAAAGTTTGGATTAGAACTTAATAGCTTTCTGCTCCGTTGCTGTGTTGAGAAAGCAACTTGCTGAAAGCCTGAAACCGGGCAGTGGGAATTGGGATGTTTGTTCTCCTCCTATCTCTGACCCTGCTCCTCTGTGTGATTTTTGGGTGAGTCACAGCTTTGCTGTGATTCATTTTCCCAAGGAGTAAAATTAGTGCAATCAAACTTGTATATCTTACTGGGGTGCTCTAAGAATGATTTGTAAAACAAAGATTGAGATGCTAATGCTTTAGAAGATCAGGGTTCTACCGGTCACCTTAAAAAGTAGGGACCTCACTCTGCTTTGCTTTTAGACTATAGAGCAGTTCTGTTGTGGAAACATATGGCAAACCTTTCTCATTGAAATTAACCTTGAGTTCTTTGTACTTCAGAAGAAATAAACCTTTTTCTGGACAAACAGACCTTCATGGGGATGAACCGAATGTGAGTCATTCTAACAGTGGTAAAGCCAAATTGTGAAACTTTTGTGTCATTGCCCTGTGATTCCAACTATCTTCAATTAATAGCAAAAAATGCAGGAAATTCAGGTGGAAGGAATGCGTGGAAATTGAAGTCAAAGATTTGTTGTGGCCTTGGCTAAGTGAGTTTTCTAAGTTGCAGTAGCTTTTAAGCAATTAGCATCTGCTGTGTGCAGTTACTGAGTGACACGCAGCCCCAGATGGAGAGCTCCAACAGCCTGTGGCCATCTGGATTTTGGTCTTTACCAAGGGTATGCTCTGTTCCGGGTTTCACCTGGCTTGTGAGACAACCCTCCCTCTGCCCCATGTTGCACAGTCAACCTTGAGTCACTGGTGGTGAAAAAAGTGAGACAGTTTCCTCTGAGTCTGTCAGGTCCAAAGGTTTCTGTAGTCAGCAGAAAGATTATTGAAGATGTTGACCTCAGAATTGATGCATTGCCTCCGGTTTTCCAAAATGAGGTAAGTTACTTGGATAAAAATCCACTTTTGAGCTGTAAGTGGCTTGATTTGCACCAGTCTCTCTTGGGACATATGACTTGGGAGTTTTAGCATCTGAAGTTACATATAGAAAATCAACTCTTAAAAAGGAAAATTTTGTCAACAGACTTCTGTATTTTTTTAAAAAAAGTCAATTAAGTTTTCCTTAGAAGTGATGAGAAGTATCAGACCCAACCACAGAGACTAATTCTCTGAAGGAATCTAGTTTTAAAAGTGAAACTGTAGTTTAGGTCGTGAAATTCAAAGAATAAAAATCAAAACCGACTGACAAACAGCTTCTGACTACCCTGTATCTAAAAATGGGCCAACCTCATTTAGTCTATTTAAAAATCATGTATCCATACCCCTTGTTTGCCAAGTTCAGCATGATGGAAATGAAAATGGTTGAGGTATAAACCCTTGGAAAACAGGGTTTATAATGGAAACAGTAATTGACTTTTAACTACCGCATCAAAAATACAATACTATAATACAAAGCCTAGCTCTTGGGATCCCAGCTCTGTGTCTAACCTCAGGTTGGCAGGCAAACACCTCACCACAAAGCTAACTAATGTTTATAGGTTAGGAGGTTTTTTTGGTTGTTGTTAGTTTTTATTTTCTTTTTTCCCTTGCAAAAGGAACATGGCAAGTGAAGAAAAATTGTAGGAGCAAAGCAAAGTTGGCTAACAGTTCAAAAGTTGTCTCTGGTAAGTTGTTGATATTTTACCCAATCCCTGGTTCTGTCCCAACTCATAAGACTAAGAGATGCTGTATTTCTTCTCTGGATGAACACTCTATTCCGACTAACAATTTTATTCATGTAGCTTGAACCATAAAAAAAGACTTCATCTCAGATTTACAAATAGTTTGACTGTTCCTCCAGAGGTCAGAAATTTGGTTAACCTGGATGGAGGTGGCCCAAAAAACCCCAACAAATTCTTTACAGTTGTTGCCTACTTTCTCTAAATGACTGCAACAGGGAGGAGAGAAGTGCTTCTGGGAATGGAGCAAAGCAAATCTACTATTGATCTCATTAAAGACACCAAAGCCTCTGCCTCATCTGAGCTGGGATGCCACTTTTGATACCAGTTATGCTTGTCATGACATCTTTCCATTTTGAGTTATACTGAAGCTACCAGTCCTATTTGAAATTCTCATTAGGGGTTGTGAAATGGGGAAGATTGTAGAATCATTGAATGGTTTGAGTGGGAAGGAACCTTTCAAGCTCATCTAGGCCAACCCCTCTGAACTGAGCAGGGACATCTGCAACTAGAGCAGGTTGCTCAGAGCCCTGGTCAACCTCACCTGAAATGATGCCAGGGATGGTGCTTCTACCGCCTCTCGGGGCATCCTGGGCCAGGGTCTCTCCACCCTCAATGTAAAAAATTTCTTCCTTTTCTCTAGTCTGAATCTACCCCCTTGCTTAAAACCATTACCCCTTGTCCTGTCACAATAAGCCCTGCTAAAAAGTGTGTCTCCATCTTTCTCAGGCTCCTTTCAAGTACTGAAAGGCTGCAATGAGGTCTCCCCAGAGCCTTCTCTTCTCCAGGCTGAGCAACCCCAACTCTCAGACTTAAAAAAGAAAGAGAAATTCTACTGAGATGATTTGGTTTGTGGTATTTTAAAAACTGTTTTTTCTCTGTGTATCTGTAGTTTACCACGTTCATATTTTTGCAGGTAATGAAGAAAAGCAGAGGACACAGCAGGAGCTTTCTTTGTCCGTATATCGTTTTAGTTCAGCTACAGATTAAAAAAATGAATTGTAATTGATTTGCTTTTCTTTAGGTATTGGAGATGATATATAGCCATAAGCTTGGGTCTCGGTGAAGCTGTACTTTCACATCTGCCAGCATCTCTTGCTGCATTCAGCCCACACAAAGGGGCTGCACAGAGACTCTATGGGATGGAAAGATCATGCCCAGACACTCCCATCCTTCCACGGCATTCTACCAGGTAGGACAAGTGGTGCTGGGAGACATGTAGGTTAGAATCAGCATCTGTTGTAAGCCTCCAGCTCTGTCATCAAATCTACTCGGGCAAAGGAACTGGATATCAGATTCCGTTTTATTTGTGAGATGTTCAAATCTGGATTCTTCGAGATTTAGCCCCCATCACCTTCTGGGTCCCCATGAAAGGCAAGGATATGCCAAAGCAATCAAAGGAATTGTAATTCTTTTAGTCTTTCCTCCTATAACTTCTGAATGCATGGAAAACTCATGCGAGAGTTGTCTATGCAGTCAACCAACTGGCAACCACGCCAACTGGATGCACAGGCTGAGCAACTCAAAGCTCTGTTGATAATAACTATTAGTGCATATACATGTATTTAAAACCAGGAAAATAGATCATGTTCATTTCATGAGTGCAATTTACCTATTCTTAGGCAAGTTTCCCAGTAATAGTCCCACAGAGAATTCTTTTTTTTCTTACCTCTAGCCATTGAACGGCCTCAGTTGCAAACTACGCTGTTGACATTGGTGTAAAGAGGATCTGGGACCTAACTCAGAACATTGTTAAAGCTCTTTTTCCTGGAACAGAGAAAATTTACCTTTGCTGGCATCCGCTTCTTTACTTAAATGCAAGTCCATTTGAAAATGTTCGGGAAAGTGCCAATGCAAATACCAGACAAAGACTCTAGGAATTGGCCGATTATGATGAGAGATTTATGATTTAGACTTGAAACGATACAAGCTATGTACTTCTCTTTGGATTTTGAAAAACAAGTCAGGAAAAAAAAAGCAACAATAGTTTAGTAAAAAAATGTATATGGTCATGGAATGCTAGTAGAGTCTTTGGCAAAGGATCAAGTAATGATAAAGCTCGACTCTATAGGGATATTAACATTTTTAAAGCAATCAATGTGAAATAAATCTGAGAATGTATGTTTAAATCATGAAAAAATACAGCATGAATGTGCATTTTGTAGCTAACTGCTCCCTGTTGTTTTGGGCACTTGTCCTGCTTTAGTAGGATTTTTGAGGAGGAAAAACTTGACTGGAGCACAAGCTACATTTCAAGTCCTATTTTAGGTGGTTTGCAATCATGGATTTCCCTATTTTTCTTATCTTTTTTTTTTTTCCTTTCTTTCTTTTCCTCTTTGATTTGCTTTTTTAAGAGTATTATCCAACTCAGCTTGGCGCGGTTCAAGTGCACAACTGCAACCTTTTCCATGACCCAAAAGTCAGTGCCACTCTGTGGGTTGGCAGTTTGCAAATAAAACATATCCTTAATGAAGTGTGGAAGCTCCTGTTCTTTTCCTTCCTCAGGAGACGTGCCTTAATCTCTGGCTCAGAGCCTTGTCAAATGCTGCAGTAAAGAACTGGCAAGCTCAATGCTGCTAATGGATTGAAATCTCCACCAGGTTGTTCATTTCTTGAGGGTTTTAATTTTTTTTTTAACTTCTGCTTTTTTTTTCTCCCCCCTAAACGCTGCGGCAACTAAAGCTCCAGTCCTCAGTCTCCTGTAATGACTGGTTAGGGACTTTAGTGACAACTCTACAATACACGGAAGAGAAATTGAAATTATGCCACTAAAATGTAGCAAGGATTTGGTTGCTTATGTAGGTCAATTATTAAGGGAAGAAAAAAAAAAGAGAGAGATTAAAACCAGGGGCTGTTCTGCATGTTTGAAGTTATTCCCGAAGATATAAAATTGTGGTATTTATGCTTATAACTTGTGACAGGTTCTCTAAGTCAGAGACATTTTGTGTCTTCTGTAGTAAAAGCTGGAAATATTTGAATTGTTTTATTTTATTTTTTGTCAGAAGGTGACTATAAGCTACTGAATCACGTTTGAATTGTTCCAAAATACTCAAATGCAGTATTGGAAAATATGACAATGTCTTGTATTTTTTTAATTATATTCCCTTTTGGAGATCTGTTTGACTGCTGTGGCGATAAGAGTAACTCTCACTAGTTTGAGATTAAATTGAGAATGCTTTTTTTTAAAATCAAAATACAGGTTTATTTTAGGTTATGATCACATAGGTATGCTCTCTTACCTTTTCTAGCAGCACTCGGGGGTTTTTATGCGGCTGAAGAAAATCACTTAGCAGAATGTACCTCTTTGCAAAGTCATTTTGGGAGGGGTCCAGGCTGGGATTCAGTCAGGGTGCTAAATACCGTGGACGTTTGCACCATGGTTTGCAATAACCTCTTTTGCAACCTGTTGTTGTCCAGATCTTGCAAACTTGAACATCAGGGAAAAAAAAAAAA
>WEIS01049519.1:19040-43590 GCA_013389965.1 Todus mexicanus
TTTAAAAGAAAAATACTGTCAGATGTCCATGCACTATTAACAGAGAATAATTTATACTGAATTCTGCTTTTACTGGTTTGGTAGATCTGTATGTGCTCTGCCTATGATCTGGATGTGGCAAGGGTTTCCATGTGCTTCTGGCAAATGTGGTCAGTATTTAACCCAGACTGTATTTTTGTGCTTGCCATCTGCTGAATTCTGAATGTCAGATCCACAACTGGCCTGCTCCTTATTTCTATTCAGCTATTTTGAACTCGGCTCAGTGCAGCGGATAGGGAAGGATGTACTGGTTATACTGAAATGTCAGTTTAGCTCCCAAAAGCTGAACCTAAATCCAATTTTTATTTATTTAATTTAATTTCTTTTACGTGAAAATAAGAAAAGGGGATGATACTCTCGCATTTTTATTGCATTATTGTCTTCAACCTTTTGTTTTCTGGGTATTGTTGCAAGAAAGAAATTGAAAATATAATAGTAAAGGCTGAGCTTGTAAGAGTTTTCAGTCTGGTTGGAATACCGGCTCAACAGGCACACCACATTAGACCCTTACTAAGTAATTTCTAGTAAGATTCTCTGTTTTCAGATGTGGAAAGACTTCAACATGTGAGTTAGCCGGAAAATGCTCAGCTGAAGAGGGCTCTTAGACCTTGATCATGACCATACCACCCATCCAACCTTTTGCAGACTACTCAGATACTTGTACAAGTAAGTCTGGAGTGCCCAGTAAGAAAATTGGCAATGCTTTTAATGACTCTTTGCAAGTTAGAAATCTGGATGTAACAAAGGGATACTGGGAAAACTGCTTACAGTTATTTCTTGTAAAAGAAATTTCCTAACAGTCATTGTTGTTTGTATACTTCACAGGTCTGATTCAGCCTTACAGTTTTGATGTCTCAAACAAACGCCAGCACCTTTACCAACAAGCGCACTGACAAGCGGATTAGACAAGCAAGTGGGTTGGAGAAGGCATCTGCTTCTTCCAGTCTTCTGACGTACCTTGAGGACCTGCGTCTAGAGGTAGGAGAACTGCTGCAGGATGGGAGAGAGGTCTCAGAAATGATATTTCTGTGGACTCCACAACTTGGGTCATATTGGAGGGTAAATGGGACAGTTGAGCGTTGAACTCATGAGGGTTGCTCATGTCTGGTGCAGCAGTTCTGCTAGTTTGCAATATGGGTAAAATCCAGTGGATGTTTGAAATCTTGCCTGTCTTAAGAATTTCCCCTGAATCTAAAAATGACCATTTTGTACTGTACAAGTCTGAGGGAAAGACATGGGAAGAAGAATTTGCTTTGTTGTGATCTGTCAACCACAGCACGTTTGGAAACTGTGACCCCTGATGCAGGAGAATGAGGAGGAAGAGGAGGAGAAGTGCTGCAGTAGGATCAGAAAGAGGATTTTAGTCTTGTTGGATGTCATGCCTGAGTAGCTCCTCTGAAACGGGTGCTCCATGTGCTCCATCTTGCTGAAAGGTAGTTCTACCTCACAGAGCAGTGATGGGAGAGTGTAGGTGGAGCTCTCTCCCTGCATTCAGCACATGGACACCCATTGGGAAGGTTTTTTGTTTCCTCACCCTCATCCTTCTGTTCAGAAGTGATCAAGTCAAACAAAATACACAGTATAGGTGAATAAGCCCATGCTACACAAACTGTGCGTGTTATCCAAACCCTATCTGCCTGAGATTAAAATGTTAAGGTATGGATAATTGTAAACCATTTATTGTTTATGAATTCACAGTCCTCTCAAATGTCCCCGGGTGCTGGATTTTGCTTATGGATCTCTGAACTAGCTGAAAGAAATGTAAAATCAAATGTAGACAGACAGCTCCCTCTTGAATACATATCCACAGAGGCTCAAGAACACTTGTTATGCTAGCAAGGGTGTGGAATAAATTACGCTCAGGAAATTTGCTCTAGATCCACCTATTTTGGACGCTAGGCTTTGTGTGCAAGGTTGAAGCCCTTCCTCAGGGAGCTGCCATCACCGTGGTGCAGACAGGTGGATCTGGAGACGCTCGGTCTTGCAGAGTGGCAGAGGACCAGCAGATCAATATTTAATGCGAAGGCTGCTGCAGCCCCTCACATGCATAATTTATTCCTGCTTTTGGGTACAGATGGACCTGAATCAAGGCGTGCTTCCAGGCTACAAGGGTATTAGAAGTGGGTCCAAGCGTTTCAGATTGTCCTCACCTTCGAAATGGGGGCAATTAAAAAGCCAGGATTCAACCCTTTCCCTCCTCCCTCCTTTGCACAGCACAGAAAGAAACACATCAGGGAGGTCTTTGAAATTTGAGTCAAGCTGCACTGACTTTCTCTCTTTGAGGGCACATAACACTGTTTGTATTTCAGAACAGAATTAGGGCCTGAGAAAGAATTAAGCATCTCTGAGTTTAATTAAGTGCACTAACAACATATGAGCGAAGTCAGCCTTGTAAAAGAGAACTTTATTGGACAATAAATTGACACAAAATAAAAGCCCTTTGGGATTATATATATAAAAAAATAGTAATCTGAAAAACACATTATGGCACGTAACCTAGCCTAGCCACCCTGGCTCTTTTCAACGACTGAATATCTCCGCCTGAGAATTTTTTTTTCCCTGACAAACGATTAAATACCAGCGATACGATAGCATGCAACGCTAGCATAACAAGGTATGAGCAAGAGGGATTTGCTTTTGACTAGTTAAGAAATAAGCTTACTAATTCACAAATTTATTATAAGATTAGCCTTTAATACCTGATAATCACCTTCGTCAAGGAAAATTTCTTCCCTTCAAAAGGCAAAGGAAATTTATAGATGGGTCTTGAGCCAGGCTCGTGGGTGGCAGGCAACATTCGTGAGAGGTCCAACCTTTCTCTTGGAACAAGGGAAGAGATAGCGTTTTAAGAGAGCGGGTGCAGCTCAGCAGAAACAAGACAGACAAAATCTCAGATGCCTTAAGATTATTAATCTCTTTGCCGAAGACAAGTTTGATTTCTGTCAGACTGTCCATTAATTTTGATGGAGATACTTTTAAGATCTTCTGTTTGTATTTTAGAGGGGCTATTTCAGCTAAATACACAAGTGAAAATGTGTTCTTATAACATACACAGACAAGTATTCCCATTTCAAAGGTGACGTTGTCATATAGATAGAGGAACATCGGTATTTGCTAGAGTCTTGTTATTATCTACTTTGCAATAGGCCATCTGGACTTCAGCTAAGAAAGGGCTCCCAACGTGTTAGGCTCATGCAAACATCTGGTGAAAAAAAAAGGCCTTTCCGCCCAAGGACTTTTAGCTCAAACTAATAAAAAAGACGAAGTGTGGGAGAGAAAAAAAGGAGGACAGAAGAGGGGGGAAAAAAAAAAAAAGGGAAAACTTTCTACAGTCCCACAACCTTTCCCTAACAGATGGAAGTCTGTCTCCTGACTCCCAACCTAGTCCCATTGCTAGCAGAGGATATTGAATAATTGCTGAGCACAAGCATATACCTAGGTCACTCGTGCAACGTCATTGTGAACAGGTATGAGAGTAGCGTGAGCCCTGCTGTACGCCAGAAATTAATGCAAAGGCAAATACTGATGCAAGCATTGGCTGCATTGCTGCTCTTAGCTTTCATGTTCAAAAGCTCTAGGCAAATGCCATGTTTTTGTGCACGGACGTAGAATTTGGTACAAAATTCTCTTCTCTGAGCACCAGGCAGTCACATCAGTTTGTTTGTTCTTATATTCTTCTGTAGAAACTGGGTGAAAAATGATTTGGGAATTAGCACCCGTGGAAATGAGGACAGCAAAATAAACTTTGTGCCATGAGAGGCAGAATTACTAAAGCTTTATTTCCTAGGGATTTGGGTCCTTCATTTCCCTAATTGCCCACCAGGTACTAATGTCTTCACCTTCTTGCACTGCCTCCGGTCACCCTCCATTCAGCCTAGAGATGGTTTCCCCTGAGCTGCTGTTTGCATGACGGACTGGGAGCTCTGCAGACATGTGTGTCCTTGGCCAATGCTGAGCTGGTAGAAATGGCACTGGAGAGCTTCATGTTGTAGCTTTTCCTGCAGCAGAGGCCCTCCTTCCTGTCCTCTACCTGCCTCCACATGCCAATGTTTGTAGAACTTGCAGAAATTAAATTATCTTCAGGGTTTCTACCCCTCTACTGGATTGGATTGAAGTAAGCTAATGAACTTGTGAATGGTGGAGGAAGAAAAGTTCTGGCTTACAGGGCTAACATGTAAGCTTCGTTTCTTCAGCAGGCTTGTCCAAAAAAACGGACTCAGAAAAGTGTGGGATTTTGGAAAGTATAGAAGTGCATGAACAGTAACAAAGCTTGTCTGGTTATGGAGCGAAAGAGAATAAATAATGGGATTAAGTAGAGAGGAAAGCACAGGTCAGAGGTCAGTCCCTTCCTTGGATGATATGAAGAAAGAGATTAGAAGTTTCCATGATTGAGAATATAGCCTTCCCAAAACGAGATAGTACTTTCAAAGTCCAAACATTAGACAAAAGCTTGTTTATTCAATTTATTAAAGAGGTCTCAGGCTTAGTGTTCTCATTCATTCCCTTCCCATGGGTTTCTACACAACTGGAGCTGGACACGCAAGTGGGAAAGAAAGTCTGCCCTGGGAGCTTTGAGTATGGGGCACCCAGTGTTGAAGGTCTCTGCGGCGCTGGGACCAGGTTAGGCTCCTCCTGAAGTCACAGGCAAAACAGCTCTGTAGAAATCCACATGCTTCATAACACCGTAGAAGACAGAGAAGCAAATGATTTCTCTTGTCTTTTAAGTGGCAATTTCAAGGCTAAACGTGAGTGTTCTTGCACAAAGACACAGGCAAGAGGCCTTTGGAAATTATTCAGCAAAATTATAGAGCTTCCTGAGCTTGAGCCAGGCAAAAAAACCTAGGACCTGAACCAAAAGGAAATATTTTATAGCTTGAATGCCTTTTACCAATCAATAAGTCTCTTTGGAAAGGTTTTCTTTTTGTAGCTTAGATGAAAAGATTGAAGTATAATAACGGTGGAGTGGAATAGTCGTGTTTGGCCAGGTGATAACTAAGCATTCTAAATGCCCTGGCGCTGGCTCTCAAGCAAGCATGGGTTTGTACACGTGCGTTATAACTATAGTTATGTGTCTAAGTAAATCCTTTTTCTCTCCTTTTGTGCTATTTATGTGCATGTGTGTGCATATATATACACAGTGAAACGCTAAAGGAATTAGAAGCCCCCTCTTCATAGGCACACAGGGATAGCTGGATTCAAAGACAGATACTCAAGGTGGGAGTTGCTTTCTCCATGTACCCATTCTAAAACTTTTAAAATACTGTTACAGGTATTTCAGCTGAAATTTTTATTCTTAGCTGTATTTCAGCCCCCTTCCATGTACGAGGCTGGAATTAGCGAGGGGGGCTGATGCCCTCACCTCCCACTCTCAGCCTGAGAGCTGTGGCTCCACAAGAATTTTCTTCCAGCCCACAGGTTGTAACAAGTAGTCAGTCACACCAGCCCTCTCCACGACTGTACCTGCATTATTTATTAGCCAACGGATGTAACTCTTGTCCCTTTTTTCAACCCAGCTTTAGTGGCCGTGCATTCAGAGTCAATTCCCTCGCCTCTCTGCAAGTTGTGTAGGGTGAGGAGAGGCAGGGATTTTCCACGCCTGTTCGCTGACCGGCACTCAGCACACTTCTGTTTCATTTTAGGGGCTTGTGTGAATCTAGACGATAGGCGTTTGTGTGTAAAAATAGAAATATTCCTTGCAAAGGGGTAGACACACTTGTAGAATGATGTGGTGCATCAAATCAGATGGACTGGATTTTGCAGAAGGGTATCGCCACAGAATTGCTCGTTCAAAATCAGCGCATGTCATATGTATTGATATGTCATATGTATCAATACGTATTAATATGTAAAAATGGCTAGGTGAGGAAATCAGTGCACAAAATGGCAAGGTAAGCTGTTTGTAAGCCCTATGCTAGCAAAGCAGTCCGTATACTTGGACAATGGAGCTAATTTCCCTTCTAGTAATTCTAATAGCTATTCCTAATAATTAGCTGATCTAATTTAGATTTGCGCTGCATCTTTTCAAAGCTGTCTTATAACAAATGGACCAGGAACCTTGCCTTTAAAAAAATGGTGATAATATCCTTGCGACCTGGGACCACTGTTGGAGAAAAGATTTTTGCCTGAAAGGGCTTCAGGAAGTTACAAAACTCCTTTACGTGGCCTGTTGGATCTGTGTATGATTTCCAACATTACACAAAATAAATACCAGGAGACTGGTGTGGTTTATACAAGAGTTTATAGAGAAAAAAATCCACCCACCAGCTCCCATGCTGAGGATTACAACCAGGTCTCTGCTGCCAAGTTCTCTGTTTAGGTAAAGCATGAGAAAATCTGCCATTTTTTTGGAGTCACAAAAGGGGTGCTACGGCAGGGGGGCAGTGAGAAGCTGACAGCTCTCACTGCTTAAAAGGCAGCTGTTCCTTCTCAGGTACTATTATTAATAAACCCTAAGGTAATGTTTGCTCTGAAATATGTCTAATTGAAATAATTTACCCTAACCCTTAGAGAATTATGAAACTGTTTTCATCATGTTCACACACAGCAAAATAATTATGAGATGCCATATGGAAAAGACATCATGTGGTATATGTATTTCTGAATGTATACTTTTTGAAATGGTTCCCACAGATAAATCATAGAGCTAATTTACAAAGAGGAGGTGGATAGTAGTTCTTAAGTATGCAGTTTAAGCTTAAAATGGTTCCAGGCTGGGTAAATTTACAGTGGTGATGACATACAGTAATTGCACTGATCACAGCACGTATATCACCAAAGACGTCGATAGCGCCATTAAGTTGCACTGCACAAAATGGAGCGGGGAAATTCTGCTGGTGACTCTCCCCCATCGCAATGTGCCACCCCTCAAAGCCTCTGTAGGTCCTGCGTGGTCCTGAGCTCGTTTTGCAGCTGAAACCTACCTCACCGAAACACTGGAGATGCTCCCCCATCATCAGAGAGTCTCTTGAGTTGTTTCAGGTTTGCACCTGGAAAGCTCTGAGCTGATACCTAAGCCAAGGGAATATTCTCCCCCCATAAATTTTATTCTGAGCAAAGCCCACGAGAGGAAATTTCTTACATTGCCATTCCCCACTGTTCATCTCTTGAAAGTTTTCCAACAGATTTTATTCCTAACCTCATGTGTAGCCATCAGCATTGCCATATATGATGTATCTCTATAATTTTATGTACGTACATTTCATTACATACAGTAGCAGGAGGATTCTGCAGGGCACTTCTTGGTCTTTTTCCAGGCATAATTGTGGTAGATGATGAGACATTTGAGGTTCTCTCCCTGATGGTTAAGAAGTTTTGAAGGTGCTTTTTGAATAAGGAACTCTTATTAACATTTCTAGAAATCTGGCTGGAGATCAGGCTTTCTTGTCAGACTTCTGGTAGTTCTTGCTTCCAGATGGATGGAAGAAAAATAAGGGAATAGTTTATTACACCCTTTCTGTTTCATGTCCGATTTGAAACCAGCAAGTGAAGAAGATGGAATATTTTTTTCTGTCCAGTCTGTTCCCTTTGTCTCTATGGACTCTTCAAAACAAAGCTTAGCTCTGATTTGAGCAGTGTAAGGTAGCTTCTATTTTACCTGAATTAACTCGTTAGTCACTTTTGCAATTATTTCTGTGACGATTGGTGAAATATTTGAAAGATCTGGGCTAGACAAACTAACTGAGCCCCAGCCCTCTCTTTTGCAAGAGCTGTAGATGTACACTACAGCTACGTAGTTTATCCCCCAGTAATGACATCATTATCCTGCATTACCACTCCAGGTAGTGTATTTGTCAACAGCCCGTAACTGATGAGTACAAGGAAAATATTTACCCACCTTCTGGACTGTGGTATTACCCCAGTAACGCTGTTTCAGGAAGATCACACTGTATTTCTGAGCTTCGTGCTAGAGAAATGGAAACAGCTTTGACATTTCTGTGCATGTAACGCCAGTCCTCAAATAACCACCTATTAGAGACAGCAATCACAGGATTTCTGGTTTTAAAGGAAAAATGAAAAATAATTAAAAAAAGAAGGCAAAAGGTGATATTCCCTGTAAATATCTAAAGGTGGGACTTTTCCAATGCTCTCACTGTGTGTGGAGTACTAGGAATGTTCGTATCTGATGACTCCCTAATCTTAGAATCAGGGAATCATTTAGATTGGAGAAGACCTTTAAGATCATCAAGTCCAACCGTTTACCCTACTCTACCAGTCTTCCCAGGAGTAACCACGTATGCTAATATTTGCCCACTCTGTCTACAACATCTGAACGCTGCTGATGCGTTAACGTGCAGCTATTTAAACTGAGCTTTCCTGTGATGTATCATCCCTGGGAAGAGCCCGCACAGGAGAGGTGGCTTTGTGTCTTCCTCCTCTCTGTCATTCCTGCTTTTGGATGAGAAATGTGATGCTCTTTCTCCGTTTCTAATGCTGCACGGACGAAAAGGCATCTTCCCCTCTTAGCAACTTCCAGTCATTTGTTTTTATGCTCACTGAAGGTGTGTTGCATTTCGTGCTGTTAAAGCGCCCTAAACCAAAAGTAACATTTTTTTATTATTATTTATTTATTTTTTCCCTGGGAGTTACAGTAGATTATTATTTCACTGCAGTATCCGAAAGCATGAAATAGAGATTTATGATACTCTTGTGTTTTCCACTTCAGTTCATGTAATGCAGGGAAGGTAAAGCATCTCTGACTGCACAGTATCCCTTTTTCTTTCTTCTCTTTGGAGCAGTGTGTGCTGCGTGATTAGAGGATAGTGAGAAGGTCACTGACCAAACTTTATCTTCCACACTGTTTCCCACAGCATGTATTCCTCCTAGGGAACATTTTCTCAGCTCAGGTTATTTCCAGAAATGTTCTCAAACCATAAGAACAGTCCTTGCAGTAAAACATTTCATTCCCACTTTTTATCCTTTATCTAGCAGCGCGGCGTTGACAGCATTTATGTTTCTTCTATTGACTGGGCCAAGAACAACAGGATTAATGAGGTTGTCTCTTCATGAGTGCATTATATTTTTTTCCTCTGACCTTTCAAACATGGGAATCTTCTGTTTGCAATATTTCTTAAGGAAGGAAACCCCCTTCTTGCCGAAGTTCATTATGACAGAGACTGTCTAGGTGGGAACTCAGGTTCTTGCGCAGCTCCGGGCACACAGTGTGAGGAACCATGATGTGTAGGTGGGTCGAAAGGAAAGTGCGAGAAAGCAAAGCAGGGACTAGCTTTGTATCCTGGTTTTTTTAAAGATTTGGCTGGGAGATACGGGATATTTCAAGGACTTTCTTAAGCTCTGAAATTCGGAGTATAAATCGTACACGGCTGCCTATGGACGATCACGCTGCAGGGACTGTTTGGGAGACGAGTGGACACTGCTCTGCTATTTTTTAAGGTCTTTATTTATTTTTTCCAAAGGATCGCATATGTTTAGGCTGGACAAGCAGAGGAAGGAGGAGTTGTTGGAATTGCAGCTTTCCACAGAACACTCTCGCGCTTTATCTTTCCTATTCCTGATTATTTTTGACACTGAGTAACTGGAACGCAATCAAGATAGGATCATTTCTAAGTGCAGCAGGACAGGGAACGTGAAGAATTTTCCCAAGGATGGGAGCACAAATATCTTTAAACACAACAAATAGCTTTGCACATATGACATCTTTTAGCCAACCTCCTCAAAATACATCAATTAGATAAGCTAAACATAATTAAATTTTTGCATAAGATTGTTAAGGGTGACTTAGTCCCATTTTTCATCTGGGGAAATGAAGGGACGTAGAGCTGGAAAAACTCCCACTAGCACAAAAGTTATCTCCATAGGCAGGTCTCGAAGCTATTAATTTCTCCTTTAAATTATTTATTTCTCCTGTTGGTGGGGAAAGAAGAGCCACAAATCTGTGCGTTCACATCTTGCATCTTATGGGGCAGAAAAACCCTTTATGGAGGAAAAGATAGTTTAGTGTCAGCCTTTTTAGCTGCTCCTTCCACCCGTGGTGGAATCTGCCTGATATTTTGGGGGAGCGGAAAGTACAAGAGGTACTATATATATGGTGCATAAAGGTGTGTGTGTATATATATATATATGTAAAGCCTCAAACACAACCTAAAAATAACTACAAAAAGAAATGGAAACGTGAAGGCTTGCAACACTTGTACAAGCTGTTTTCCATAGGTGCGTAGTTTAGCGGCACATAAGAAATTCCTTTTCCATATAGGAAAAACATCTCTTACCTGCTCATTTGAGGGGAAAATAGTGTCCTGGGGACTGTTTGCTGAGCACTCCAGTGCTGGCTTTCCTTTGTGTCTGTGGTGCAGAGGGCCGGGACTCTGGGCAGGGATCCAGGAAGGCCAGAGCTCAAGCACTGGGCTTAGGCTTTAAGCGAGCTCCAGACCTCTGTGTGTGGATTCAAATCATTCTGGGACTTGGAGAGCGAGCCGAACTAAATGTGTGGACATAGCCAAATTCATCCGTGTCAGCCCTAGGAAGAGAACAGTAACAAATATTCCTGGCTTCTCGCTTTAATGATTTAAATAATCCCACGTATTAGCTCTGGAAACAGGACAGGCTGCTTTTAAGCTGAAAAAGTCATCAGAGAAGCTAAGGCTTCTCTAAGGAACTCTTTAGGGTAATATTTCATGAGATTTTGAAATATTGTCACCTGAAAATTGTAATAATTACATAGTAAAGAAATTAATTCAGTTGTCTTCAGACACTGGCAATGGTCACTACCTGCAAGTACCAGAAAGCAGTTTCTAAGTGTGAAGCTCAAATGTATTATACGTCTTAAATTTGGGGTTTCTGAGTTTTGGAGTTTGTTGCCTGGATTCTTATCTCTTCCTTTTAGAGTTGCTGTTGTAGCTGAACTTAAATAACTAGACAGGGTACTTATTGACTCCATATCTCTATTGGTCAGCATTTAGGGCAGTTGAAGTTAATGACGGCGGAGACATTCTTGAATTCTACTCTTCTCTTATAATAATGTCTGCAGAAGCCTAATTCTGCTGAGTTTTACTGTTGCTCAGCAAGAACAACTTGGGAAAAGCTAAAGAGCCTGCAGTTTGCTTTCTGTTCCTTTAAGCATTTGAACTCCCTGTCATACACGAGTAAGATATTCTCACAAAGCCTCAAGTGAAAATAGTTTTTGGGTTGTAACCCTCAAGACTTTAAGATTTTAAAACCCTGACACTTCAAGATTAAAAAAACCCAAACCCACGTATCTATCGGCAAATGGTGAATACGTGTTTGTGTAGTTTGCCTTATTTGCATTTGTTGGTAATTAATTAAAAAACATGAGTTTAATTAAACTTGGAGTTAGGGGATTCATTAAAATAAAAACAAAAAGCATTTCAGTTAAAAATGTAAAATAACGCGTTCAGATGAGTTTGCTGGTGCAGCTTAAGGATTTGCAGAGAAACGCCAGCAGTTGTAAAACTTCAGGGACTATCATGCTGCAGCCAGTTAGAGAAGAGTTACCGAACAAGGAGAGTGAGGATATGTCTTTGTCAGCAGATAAATTTCACTTTGTGGATTCTTGAATTGAAATAATCACATTTATCCTCATTTTCCCTCTAGTCTGAATCTGTGGCTAGGAAACAACGAAATCCATACAAATCCAAAGCAAAGGAGTACAACATAAAAAAGGTAAATGTTTTTAAAATATGGGACAATTAGAGGGGAAAAAAAAAGATTTAAAAGCTTAAAAGGAAGAAGCATCACTCATGTAGAACTCAAGATTAAATTATATTTACCTGTGTGTACTATCATGAAATGTTCTTTCTGGTTTCGGTCACTTTTAGTCACAACTCACTCTCTTTAGCAAATTTTGGTTGGTTTTTTTTTTCCTTTTAGAAGAGTGGAAAGGGTTTGTTTTTTAAGGAAAGACATACTGATATTAGAAGAATGCGGAACTAATAACAGGAAAAAGATCCCAATTGATGATTAATCCTGATATTTATTATTTATTAATTTTTTTGGTGTGTAGACTGCTCTCTAATTCGACTGCTTTTACAGGACTGCAACAGAAAAGAACTGACAGTAGAGATCTTGAAGGTTTTGTAGCCTGTGTTGGGAAAATTGTCACTGAGATATTTCTGCTTGTGCAGTGGAATAGAAGTGAAACCTCTCCACCTTCTTAGACTGAAGGGATTTTGTGAAGAGCTCCTAAAGCAGCCCTCACTCCCAAAGAGGTCAAGCTTGTTGCCTACATGGACCTATCTGTGTTGCTGTGCACCAGCTCCAGTAGCTTGATGAAAGGTAGATGAGTTAAAGTCTCTGCTACTTCTATAAGGTGCTTTGCTTTTAGGGCTGGAGAGCTGCTGAACAATGACTGACTTTGATCAAACTACCTCAAAATTAAGATTTTCCACTTTATTCTTCCCCCAGAGTATAAAATTCGGTGAGAAAACTGTTATGGAAATGGAACAGTATGCTCACTAAAAAATTCCTAGTTGTATTAATCAGACACATTTTATTAAATTAATATAAAACATAGCATCATAGAATGGTTTGGGTTGGAAAGACCTTTCAAGGTCATCTAGTCCTAACTCCCTGCAGTGAGCAGGGATGTCTGCAACTGGAGCAGGTTGCTCAGAGCCCTGGACAACCTGACCTGGAATATTTCCAGGGATGGGACATCAACCACCTCTCTGGACAACCTGGGCAAGTGTTTCACCACCCTCACTGTAATCAATTTCTTCCTTCTCTCTAGTCTAGATTTCCCTCTTTTAATTTAAAACCATCACCCCTTGTCCTGTCACAACAGGCCCCACTCAAAAGATTGTCCCCATTTTCTTACAGTCACTTTTTAAGTATTGAAAGGTTGCAGCGACATCTCCCTGGAACCTTCTCTTCTGCAGGATGAACAACTTCAACTCTTTCAGCCTGTCATTACAGCATAGGTGCTCCAGCTCTCTGATCATATTTGTGACACTCCTCTGGACGTACTCCAACCCTCTTTCTTGTGCTGAGGTCACCAACATCTCAGTAAAGAATACAAAATGCATGCAAGCAGTGCTACATGCCTAGAGATGTGCTTGAGGTTGGATGGGAACCTGTGTGAAGGATGCTGGTGGACAACTTGGCTACATGTAAAGGACTAGATTTACATGTACCCAACACACAATTCTGATGCCTCTTTGAGATAAGAAACCATGTGTGGGTATCTGTTTCCTGCACCACTGAGTAGAAGGATCCCATGTTAGCAAAACACCTGTGACAGCTGTGGTGTTGGGAAGGTGGCCCTCACACAAGGAGCAGATGCTCCACAGCTGAAACCTTTAGAAGAGACACCTTTAGAGCCTTCGGCTTTATGGGATAACTGAATCGTATATAAATAGTCTTTAAAAGGAGCATTGTCTGTCTACTTTTTTAAAAAAGAAAGGGGGAAACGAAGCGGGGTTTTGTGTGTGGGTAAAGTAAATATGGTTAGAAATACATGACTTGTTAAGAGCTTTTTGAGGACCCCACACTCACAAAATCTTATAGGTCATGTGTTTGCTTTCCGAAACATTTGGTAAGTAATAAGTGCCAAGGGACTGTATGCACTCCATCTGGAATTAGCAGATTCCTCTTTGTTCGATTGTTCCTAAATTTGGAACCAGCCGACTTGCTTAAAAGTGTTTTGATTTTTTTTTAAATAAATAAGGGAAATAAACATAGCCCAGGACCTTCAGAGAGGTACATTATTAGTCTTCTCCCTGGCTCCATGAGCCACGCAAGTCTTAAAGGGGCATTTGCCAATTTTGATGTTTGCTGTTGGTTTATGGTAACGATTTGTTCAGAGCGGCCCATCATTTTTGTTTCCTATTTTATAAATAGTATCAAAGAAATCAGAGATGGAGAAAGAGCTATTAGGTCATTGAATCTACTCCACTGCCAACGCAGTCTTGTTCCCTACAGTGTATTTTTTCCATGTCTTTGTCCAGGTTAAACTTGGAGTTAAGTTTAAGAGCCTGTAGGTCTGATGAGAGGTACAAGAGCAAGCGGAGATTTTACTCTTTTCTTCTTTCCTTAATAGACAAATATCATTTTCAGCTCCACCTTCCCTCCGTAAGGAAACGGTGTGCCGAAAGATCAAGTAGGTGCTTTCTCCTTGCAGGTGTTGTAGATTACTGCCTCATCCCTGTAAAAAATTAATTTTTGCTTGGGGAAAGCAAAAAAGGAAGAGAAAAGCAACACCTCTCTTATCTTACCTGATGTCCAATAACACCAAAGAGTAAGAACCTGAGCCCAAAACACCTGCTTGTCCAGTAGGCTTATGAAAAGAGACTGTTTCCTTGAAGACCTTTAAAAACTTTTTTAGAAAAAGCTTCTTTTAAAAGAAACAGAAGATGTTACAGATACGTTTGAGCCAGCATCTTAATGAACTGAAAAAACTCCCTGGAATCACCCAAAATTGCACCACATTCGTGATAAGGAATTCAGATGGAGGACTGTTTGACACTGAAAATGTTTTCAATGAAAACTTTCAAATCAAAGCTCAGCAAGGCTGTCCAAAGTCATTACCTTTGGTATATGAGGAATTATTAAGAGGTACAGATCTGTAGATCTGGGATCACAGCCTAAGATATTCAGCCTGTATATGTTGGTCGGCTTCCACGGATTCAAGTGGAACGAAGCCTGTTTACAATAGCTGGGGATGGATGATCCCTCTCTCCACTGACTGCAGAGAAAGCTTAGGGAGACTCGCTTTCCTAAGCCAGAGCTGGCCTTTGTGAACTGTGTCTTACCATGCATTACAGAGCAGGATCAAGGTCTTTATCTAGTTCACGGTTGCTCAGAATTTTGTTTCATCCGACATTGGTTCAAAATACAAGCAAACGTTTTATTTCTGCTTCAAGCTTTCCGAAGAGTGGAAGTGGAGCAGTACAAGCAGATACATATTTTCTCCACGGCTACAAGGTCTTTTTATTTGGTCTAGATACACATCTGTAACTATTTTACCAACTCATGTATTCATATATACCGTAAGTCAAAGGAGCTTAAGTTTTCACTTCTTGCATTGAGTTGCAATCATCATGTTTTCCAGGTTGCTTCCTATGCTTTGTCTTTCAGCAGCCTAAGGGCTTCTCTAAATCCTTATTCTGTTCTTTCCTAGCAAGAAGGAACCAAAACTATAGTCAAAGATTAGCATGGGCTAGGCAAAACCTGATCATTATCTCGTATCTCATATCCCAATTTTCCTATTCCAGACAATCCCTGTTCTGAGGATCAAACCTGTATTTCCTCTGTGTGTTTGAAGAAGGCATATTAGCGTGATTCAGTGTCAGCATCGCTCAGATGGGTCTGTTGAAGATACCAACATTTGGCCTTAGCCCATGATAGTGCTAATTCATCCTTTTTAAATCTGGGACTATGAGTTCAGGAGTTATATCATGGAGAAGAATTTGTGTGCCCATGCCCTAGATTAGGATGCTCTTACAGTAAATGAGCTCTCAGCATTAAGGAATATAGTACCATGGACTACTGGCTATAAGAAATATATGTAATCATATATAATACATTTGTTTATTTTTTGTTAGGGAATATTTAGTAGAATCTTGTGATTTGAAAAGACAGTACTTTGTTTTCTTCAGCACCTGCAAACTGAGCGCATGTATTTGCTAAGAAAAGTGTTGGTAATTGTGATAATTTTCTGAAAATGTGTCCTCTTCAAAGACTTTTTGGTGGCAAAAAAAGAGGAAATATCCACTCTCGTTCCCGTAGAAATAAATTAGGTCCTTGCCATTAACATCTATGGGAGGACAGAACCCCAAATTGCTATATAACCGAGGGACCAGTGGTTTCTTTCTGTTTCTGGTTATTACTTATAAATTCTGAACGAGTAACTTTGTTACGAGACTAAACTTCTCATAGTAACTTGTAAATCCTTCTGATAACACATATGTTCTTACCGCGCGTTTTATAGCCTCCTTTTAGGAGGCTGCAGGAGTTTCTGTCGTTTCATTTATAAAAATTATCGATAGATGGGCAAAGGCTTAGTGAAAACCACAGAGAGCAAACAGAAACGTTGGATGGTAGGTGAAGCAAATCTAAATTTTAAAACAAAGGAGAAGATTATGGAAGTTTTACTCTCGTGAACTGTGATTGCTTTTACCAGGCTTGAAGACAAACCATTTTGGCAGGTCAGGTTATCACATTGTGCTATAGTTAGAACTACTGACTGGTTCTCTGCTGTTGTTTGTTGAGATGACTAAGTTGTCATTTTTAATTAGCTTTATGCTCTTCTCAAAGGCTAATTACTATACTTTTTATCAAGATTACTTGATTGGTAATGACAAGGGTGCCACGGTTACGTATTTTTACAGAATTCCCCAACCTGCGCAATTAGATGATTTCCTGTTCCCCCTGGATTCTTTGTTCAGTAAAGCCTTCAGTAAACAAAATGGTTAAGGAAAATACATATTTGCTATTGATATCAGCAGAAGAAAAGTATTCCTTGATTTATTTATTTCTTTTGGCAGAAAGTCTATTGCTAATGCATTTAGTCAGTGTAAAAAACCCAAATCTTTACACTTAGTTCACCTCCCTGTCAGTGACACTAGTGATGCTCTATTACCTTGGCTGAAGTTACCTCAGGCAAACTGAATTTGAGACCTTTCATTTTCCCTCTTATTTTTCTATAGTTGTGAGTCTCCCCTGATCATCATAGAAAGCTGGACTGATTTAAGTGCATATCTATTTCCAAGTATACAAATCACACAATCTGACACTGACTTTTGGAGAGTGTTGACCAAGATTTGTACGAGGAGCCCTTGAGATAAGTATGAAAAGGGCAGTCACAGGTGAAATCTCTCTTTTCTTTGCCCACCTATAGATTAGTGTATTTTATTTTTGCTCGAAACAGCAGCAGCCCAAAAGGTGAGGCTTCTGTGAAGGCTCCCTCGAGGGAAGAGGCAGTGACACGGGACATAAATACTCCTCTGACATTTTTTAGAAATACAGTTATACCCAGACAATCGCTGCTTTACTCCTGTTCTGCAACACATAAATACACGTCAGATGTGTGGTAAACCAAATTCTCTCAGGAGCTTGTCCTGAAAGAGGAAAAGACACTATGATTTAGAGCCTACATCTGCAGCTCTTGCAGCTGTTTCGGACCCTGCTTGCTGGAGAATTCCCTGCATCGGCAGCCTCTTGACGCAGGGGCTTAGAGCAGGTCCCCAGGCAAAATCCCCAGGGAACCTGATGGTGTTGCTAACCCATTGGAAAACTGAGGAGGGGACAGTCACTGTACAGCTCGAAGGAAAGTGGTTGCTCCTGCCATCAGATGCCCCATCTTACATCACCTCTAACGCCCCTTGGCAAGCGGAGGAGGACTCCCTGATAGGCGTAACTTGTGTCAGGTTCTCCAAAATGTGTTGAGAGTGGGATTAGACTAGGTAGCTTCCTGAATCAAAGGCAGCCTGAGCCTGGCTCTGGTACCCTCACAGCAAAGAAGTTTTTCCTCCTATGCAGATGGTACCTTCCGGATTCCAGTTTGTGCCTGTTGCCCCTTGACCTGTTGCTGGGCACCACTGAAAGGAGACTTACCCCATCTTCTTGCCCGCTGCCCTTTAGATACTGATATACCTTGATAAGATCCACCCCTGAGTCTTGTCTTCTCCATCTGAAAACCCCCAGGCCTCTCAGCCTTTCCTGGGCACAGAGATTCTTCAGCTCCCTCAACACTTTTGTAGCCTCTGCTGGACTCTCTCCAGTAGTTCCTTGTCTGTCTTAAACTGGGGAGCCCAGAACTGGACACAGTACTCCAGAGATGCCCTCACTAGGACAGAGTAAAGAGGGAGGAGAACCTCAGTCAACCTCCCAGGTCCTTCTCTGCAGAGCTGCTTTGAGGTAGGTTAACCTGTCACCTCTACTGGTACAGGGGGTTATTCTTCCCCAGGTGCAGGACCTGAAACTTGCCCTTGTTGAACTTCACTTGGTTCCTCTCCACCCAACTCTCCAGCCTGTCCAGGTCTCACTGAAAGGCAGCACAGGCTTCTAGTGTCTCAACCACTCCTAGTTTTGTATGATCAGCAAACATGCTGAGGGTCCTGTCTGTCCCTTTTTCCAGGTCCCTGATGGATCTATTGGACAAGACTGGACCCAGTACTGATATCTCTGTAATCAGCCAGCTGAAGATGTGAGGATGTTCTCAAGCAAATGCTTGCACAACCCTTGTGTTTTGACGTTGTTCTTCTTGGCGATAGACAGGGAGCATTCCAGCTCCAGCTACTGCAGCAGTGCAGTGTGATTCCTTGCAGTCTACGTGTAAAAAACCACCTTCTTAGTAAGCATCTCATCTCCTTAATGAGCTAGTAACACATCTACGGCTTCAGTAATTAAAGTAACTCTTTATTGCTTTCTGCTGCTCTTAGTACTGAAGAGCAAGAAGAGAGACAAGTAAGGTAGGCTGGCAACTACTGGGATTCTGAGAAAGAGCCATTCAGCTCCTGCTTCCTCTGCTGCAGGGAAAATGTACAGAACTGGATCCTAAAGGTATGAAATGCCTAAAAGCTCTGGAATTCAGTGTAAATGGCTGGCTAAATACTGCAGGGATCTCAGCTTAATCTCTCTATACTATAGTTCTTAATCTGTCCTATAATTATAATAATTCTTCCCTGCTCACAATCAAGTATTATAATAACCATGTTAAGGAAGATGAGGTGCTCAGCTACTCTTATCTCTGAATGTAAAAATACAATCTAAGCAAGACACTGAGGTTATTTCTTTTTTATGAGTCGTGATTATGTTGTAGTTTTCAATTCTGGAGAGAAGCATTCACCAGCTTGTTGATTAATTGATGGTTGCATTCCCCAGCTGTAATCAGGCCACTGTTTCCTCTCCAGAAGTTCCCTGACAGCAAGGATCAACCAGAAGGTAAGGACGGAACTCAACTTGTAGAAATCAGCTAAGAAGTCATTCTTTTCTCAACACCAAACTGAGCCCTTTTCCCTTTCAGGCTAACTTTCAGCATCTCGCCTTTCTATGTGGAGCCTTGCTTCCAGTATAAATAAATGATCCCACATTCCGTCATGATAACATATGCTCATGCAGAGCTCAAAATTAGAAGGAATATGAAGTGTTCTATTAATTGCATGAATGTTGATTGTTAAAATCATGTGCTAATTGGTAATATCTGTGTGCAGTAGGTTCCCGCAATATGTGTTAGATTACGTTAACTGTGCTTGTGACTCAGATATCAGGCATTATGCATTTTATAGAAGGGTTTTTCAAAAACTTCATATAATTAGGTTCTATAGATTATCAGTGTAGAAAAATTAGTAGAAGGCTGTGTAAAGGGCATGTGAAGTTAGAGGCATGGCGAATACTGAACTCTAAAGACACATCTGCTCCTCTTCCTTACGGTGTGCTTTTCCTCACGTGCTCTCCGAAATAATTCTCACCACGTTTGTCTTGAAGTAATTCTCAGGGAATCAAGTCTGAGCTCTTTCTCACTACCACGGTGATTACAACACACATTTGATAGTTGCCATCTTTTTCTAGTGGTCTTACTCACTTTTCAGTCTCTTCCTTTGCAGCCCCCAGGCTTTGATCCAAGGAGCATTCAGGTACATTACAGATAAATTAGATTATCACTATACTCACCTATCAGTGAGGAAGTTGAGCATGCTTAGCAACATGACTCTCCTGTACCAGATGTGCTTCCTCTCCATTCCTACTCCCCAGGGAAAATTTCATATGGATCTGTTTTGTTCATTGATGTTTTAATTTTATGGAGTGCCATGAGTATTTATTAAAATAGGCAAGGTAGAAGGAATTAAATCTTGCAGCTAAATATGGTAAGTTATAAGCATTTTTTAGAAACCTAATGATTATTTCCGCTCTCTGCATCGCTTAACGCAGCTTCGCAGTGGTGAGGGAGCGGGAGATGAGCCTGACATGAACACGTGGGGATGCAGTGTGTAATACCTAATATATATACACCATATTCTGTGGTCATCCTCTTTACAGCAAAGAATTTATTCATGCATTCACATTGACGCACAAGGAACACGTTGACCTTTCCTTCAGCACCTACACTGAGAGCACCCAAGCTGGTCCTGGCACTGCAGCTACATCCTCCTCCTCCTCAGCTATTGCAGCAAATGTCCTCAGCACTGGCAACTGTGGAGATAAGTTTTTTCCCAGTCATCCCTGGACCAGCCTGAGCTTCTTTTTCATATGTAAGTGGAGTGGAATAAACTTCTTGAGTAAGGCATGAGGGCTGGGGCTCCTAACTCTCCCAGATCTTCCTCAGGAAACTTCCACATTGTTTTTTGCTGAATATTTACCTGGTGAACAAGCCACATCGAAGAGACGTTTAGAAATCAGTGATAATCATTCCTCTAACAAATCATTTTGTGTGGGTTAGGCAGATTTTGAGGATAGAACTGTAACATGCGTGGCTATCACGTGTCTGCTGATGGGAAGGGGTGAGAACAGATGGTTAGAACATCCTGTAGTGCATGGGCCGTAACCCAGAAGATGCTTTTTTGTGGATGCTGGCTTTAAATTGTATATCTGATCTTTGAATTAACACTTTTCCTACAGCTATTGTGTTTTGAGGGACTAAGATAACCAAAGGAGGGTCAAAACCAGTAACATTTGCCCTGGCAAAGGTGTTGCTGGAGCAGGTTAATACCTACTATTACTTTGGGAGACATACCCTTAACTCAGACAAGTTTGTCTTCTCCCAGAGGAAGACTGAAAATAACAATGATTTTAAAAAAGAAAAAAAAAAGAAAGAAAAAGATTTAGAGAAAGATTTTTGTGCTGCTAAAAATAAAAACCAGTTTAAATACTCGAAACATTTAATGGGTTGCATTCAGAAAAATATTTAGGCTGAAACTGCTAACTAGCATAATTTTAATTCATTTTGCAGTGGACCAGCTAGATAATGATGCAATGAATTAAACCAGGTTGTCAGAGAGGGAAAAAATGGATGCAGTTTTGGTAAAGAGAGCATTTACAGTAGTGTTAGAAGGTCTGAGTCTTATCAAGGCTATTACTCTAATATCTGTTGATTTACTGATCTTGAAACAAGCAAACCTCTTGGGTTCAAGAGCTTAATGTTAAGGCACACTTCATCAGTTGTCCTGAGAAATGCGAAAGATTTAAGAGGAAATCGGTTTTAGCCCCCATCCAAAATGTTGTCACTGAATCAAACAGAGCATGAACTATAGTCACAGTTTTAATTAAAAGAAAACCTGACAAATTACTAACATTCTACTGTTCAGAAGATGGTTATCTGTTACAGAAATATTTTTTTCTAATGTACATGCTCTCATACATGAAATAGTTTCTACATTTATTTTATTATAATTGTAAACTCTGGCACAAATACTTAATCTTACCTACTTAAATAATGTTTTCCAATTTCTTAGCAAACCTTCCTCCTAATTCCCCCCCCAAACCCCAACTCTAACTCACAAACTCATGCATTGAAGAGGATGAACACATTTAGTAGATGAGATGACCACTGGAAATACGTGGAAAAAATAATCGTTAAACCCAAATATTAACCAGAAGGAAATTGCTTACTAATTTTAAAGATGCAAAAGTTAATTGAAAATGACTACCAGCCTCCGAAAGGTTAACTGTCAAATTAAATAACAGGGACATACAGTGGTCACTGGCTACCTGGGGGAATAAGCTGTTAAATTACTTACTTCAGTTCACATAATTTACAAGGAGATTAGCTCCTTGTGTCTCTGTGGAAACTTTGTATGTTCCAGGGAAGGATTTGTTCCCCAGAAGTGTCTGTCCAGTAGTGGGACCATGTGGGGTAAATAGTGAATATTTCTGAGGAGATAAAAGTGGGGAACAAGGCAAGATGTCACACTATAAGGGATAATAAACTCGGGTTGTTCTAATTTCCCACCAACAGCTAAATATCTACAGGTTCAGAGGAGGCCACAAAAAGAGTCAGAGGGCTGGAGCACCTCTGCTGTGAGGACATGATAAGAGAGTTGGGATCTGAGAAGAAAAGACTCCAGGGAGACCTTCTTGTGACCTCTCAGTACTTAAAGGGGGGTCTACAAGAAAGATGGGGATCTACTTTTTAACCGGGCCTGTTGTGACAGGACAAGATCATGATTTTAAGCTAGAAGAGAGGAGATGTAGATTAGAGAGAAGGAAAAAAAAAATATTCTGAGGGTAGTAAAACTCTGGCCCATGACGCCAGAGAGGTGGTAGATGTCCCGTCCCTAGAAATATTCCAGGTCAGGTTGGATGGGACTCTGAGTAACCTGCTCTAGTTACAGATGTCCCTGCTCCGTGTAGAGGGGTTGGACTACGTGACCTTGTAAGGTCCCTTCCAACACAAAGCAGTCTGATTCTGTTCTGTGAGTAGCAAGCTTGCAGGGATGGGTCCTTGTTTCTAATCAAAGCCTCCAGGACAAAAATGGGAAGGAGACAAGGGACAGGGTGGCTGCAAGGTGGTTTCCCCATGCAGGTCTTGGGCTCTAGACTTGCAAAGTTGATCACGTCAGAGAGGAGCAAACACGAAAAGTGCTGAGAGTTGTTTGCTGGGCAGGGTTCTGCAATGTTGAACCTCTTCTTTTTGCAGAAGCAGGAAAGGTCTGGTGCACCCAGAACTGAAGAACGTCACTTGTTTTAATGAAGCCAAAGGGAATCTGGGACAATGCTGAATGCATTATTGTGGACTGTTCTTTTCCCGTTATTCTTTGTTCCATTGTTTCAAGCTCGCGGGAGTTGGCAGCCTGGGAGGAGATGTCACCACATAGCTTGCTGTCCTCGAGAGCTACTCCAGAGAACGGCTGAGGTCCATGAAGAGGTTGTGGTAGATGAGGTCCATAGAGAGGGAGTGGTGGCCCCAAATGGTCTGATGTCTGGCTCTAAAAACAGGCAGTGTGACTCTGGTGAGGAACACAGGCTTATATCGATAGCGAGAACAAGGGGTTGCTGCCAGTTGGCTCGTTGATGCTTCAAGTGGTGGGAGAGGTGCAGATGTCTGACAGCAGAAACATCTCCCCAGCGCCGTCTGCACAAGGCGCTGCTCTTGCCAGATCTCAGGGCTGTGTCTTCCGTAGGCGCCCCAGCAAATTTCTCAGAAACCAGTGCAGGTACACTAGTGCCTCCAGGGCCAGAACTGTCCCAGAGGTCACTTCTTGTTCTTTCCTTTCATGGCCTGTGCATGCAGACCACAAGACGAGCATCAAGGGAGGCTGGAGGCTGCTCGTGCCTGCCTGTGCAGTCTGTTTCCCAGGCTTTTTTAAAATGATTTTTCGCTACCTATCAGGCAGCTGGACTGGCAGAAATTATTTCTCCCCTCCCTTCAAGAGCAATGGTTTCCTGCTGTTAATCCAAACCATAATAAAACCTTAAATATATACTGTGAAAAATGTTATGCCTACTTAAGCAAGATAGTTGCCTGTAATAGTGTGCCATAAAGCAATCTGAAATGTTTATTGTCTGTTCCCCAACTGCAGTTTTATTTCTTTTTAGCAGTTTTGGTGTCTACAGGATTTTCTTTGCCTTGAAAGTTTCAAAAGTTTTTTTCCCTTTCCCTGCAAACACGGTGATTATTTGCGCAGCAGATTCTCCTGCCAGTGCAGATATGTACAAGATTTTTTTTTTCCACGCTTCCAGTTTCCTAAACTTTTTTAAAACAAAAACATAGTTTAAATTAATAGTAAGCCTTGATATGATATGTTTTAAAGGGCAGACTGATTTCCAAAGGAGCAGATAACGTTAAACAAGATCTCTTTTGTAAAGGCTGAAATAGGAAGTCAGGAAAAGAAAAGAAAAGAAAAAAAAATAAAAGAAAGGAAAGAGAGAGAGAGAAAAAAAAAACATCCCAGCCAAGGTTAGGGGGTGGTAAAGATGTTGCTGCTGGATCTAGCTCCAGAGGCACAATGTGTATTTCATTGCCACGAATAAACTGTATCCAGGGAACAAGCAAATGAAAAAGTGAGGACAGGAGATATCTTATTTTTGTTGTTTGTTTCCAAAGAGTCCACCCCCACATAGGTCACTTGGAATTCATTTGTCTACATCCTGGACTGCACGTAGGGGAAAAAAAAAATGCCTGGGATCTGAGAAAGAGGAATGCGATAGGGCATGGGAATCACAGCGTCACGGTGGTCACCAGAGCATAGTTTGGCTCGTCTTAAAACAAGCAAGCACCGTTGGACCTCTGTAATACTAGCAAATCGGCCGTGCTATCAGGCTACCTATCAGAGGCTGAATGCTTGAGAAAAAGTGTGTGGGTTTTTAGACGGAGCCTGGGGCGTTGGAGGGCTCTCGGAGCTGCTGCTTTCCTCTTGACATCCAGTACTACTCGGTGACCTCGGCAACAATCCAGTGTACTGTTACAGTTCATTTCAATAATTAAACAGTTCAGGGATGGCAGAGCTTTCTTGTCAATAGAAAATCAGGGCTGCAGTTTGCTTTTTTATTTTTTTTTCTCGCTCTTCTCCCTTCCCCTTTCCCTCTGCTGAAATCAGAAGTGTTTGTTTTTAATTATATTAGCTAGAGACAATTAATTTCACAATCCGAACAAGAAAAAAAA
>WEIS01049523.1:0-12375 GCA_013389965.1 Todus mexicanus
ATAATAATAATTAAAAAAAGATATCAAGCAACTGACTAAGCACCAAAATAAAGTACTGGAAATGAATCAGGGAAATAGATGTGCTGGCAACTCGTTGATGCCTCTTTCAGAGCCCCCAGACGATCAGAGGGGATACGGCGATTCAAGGCAAACACACAAAGTGCCTGCTTACCCCAGAGCAGTCTAATCTTGATGAAAGCTGATCAGTCACCTTAACATCCGAGGAAGGATGGGCTGGTTAATAACAGTGGTGCTGCAAAATATCCTGCCAAACAAGGGTAACGCAGGACACATTTGTCTTCTAATTAGAAGAGTTGTTTAATCTGTAATTTGATTTTTATTTAAGTCATAATCCTTTTCAATTAAGTTTTTTTTCTTTTAATAGTCACAGAAAAATGTGGGGCTTGGAAACACTTTGGAATAAGAGGAAAATGACCTCAGATCTGTGGACATTGAAGCTAAACCGTGTTAGGAATTCCAAGGGGAGCCTCTCCACCTACACCAGCTCTGAAATGAAAGCTGGTAATGCAGCAAGAGAGGCTCGCTTCTGCACAATCACTTGAGATGGGGCAAGAGGCAGAGAAAACGAGATCGAAGACAACGCCTCAAACCCCAAGACATTTGTGAGGTCCCAGCGTCACGCAGGAGACGGCCCATCGCAACAGAAGCAAGATGGGAAGAGTGTGCTGCAACCCTTGGCATTGTGAAATCCTAAAGCAAATAGTTCCCTTTCCGTAAGATAAAAACACTGGTGAGAAGGACCCGTTCCCTTCTTCTCCCCCCGCTTCAGCAGCGTGACCAAGTTTAATTAAGCACAACTAATTGCGTAGCATGACGTGTCTACAAAATAGAGATGTTGCAAGGCGGCTTTCTGTAAGAGCCAAAAACTCCCAAAAGCACAAGCCACCTGATCTCCAGCGATGCGTTTGAGACCCAGCACTCATCCCCAAGTAGCAACAGGCATTTCTGCCACGACCCAACCACAGTGGCAAAATAAAGGGGAATATTTTGTGTTGTATCACTGACAACCATCCAGGTTTGAGGGGAGAATCTTGGCTGGTTCTGAAAGAAAGCCATCTTACCACCCTAGATCACCGAGGAATGCTGCTCCTGTTGCAGGACTGAGGTCCCCTGGTCACCTTTACCACACACAGATCACCTCTCTCCTTGTACATTCAGACAGTAAGAAAAAAAAAATTAAAAGAACTGCAAGAATGGAATGCTTTGGTATGTCTGAACATAGGTGAGCATCAAGTCTGATGCTACAGGGGTTACCTCACCAAAAGGGTGGATTACGAATTTATAGCAGAGTGTAGGATACCTAAAGATTAAATCAATAGTTTTGGCAGCACAAGCGAAGTATTTAGAAAAAGGGCTAGTATTGGCCATTTCCCTTGGGCAGCTGACAGATCTTACTGTCATTTTCCTGGGAGCTCTATTGTAAAGACAAGGAGAGGAAGGAAAAAAACCCCAGAGATTGCAAACACACCATCATTAAAAGAGTTGAAGAATACGGGGATACTACTGAAAACCATTTCCAAACCGCTTCCCCAACATGTGCAGAAACATTTAGCTCCTGCTGACCAGTTAGTAACCCCAGGGAAGAGGCTTTCCATGTCAGCAAACCCCGCTGCCCTTGCCACAGTCAACTACCAAAGAACAGAGATCTTCAAAACTTCTTTCTCCAAAAGAGAACTCCCAACTGCACATCTGCAATTGAAAGTGGTGATCTAGTGAGGGGCAGCTGGACAAATCCATAACGGACTGAGATAGTTGCACAAGCCCACATCTACCGCTCACTTCGAATGTTCAATTAATTTCTTCAACTGGGTTTGGACTGGATCAACCTCTCGTCATGAAATTAAGGAGAGCCACAATTCAGGGGTGCAAGCAGGAAAATAACAACCAGTTGGACCAGGATAAGAACAATCTTTCAGCTGCCTGCCTGAGGAAAGAGCTGGGGAACCCATAAATGAACCATTATTTTTAGGTCAGAGGCTAGTGGAAGCAAAGGAGGCTCATGGATAGTTCCAGGAACATCACGACAGATTTTTCTAAACTGTTACTCTTCCCCCCCCACCCCCTTCTAATTTCTAAGCTCAAATGCCATTTAAGAACTGGAACTAAAGCAGCCGACAGGTTTTGCAGGGAAGAAACAGGAGCTGTACCACTTAAAAACCAAGCAGTTTAACCGATTGCCAAATGAGCCATTCGCATTAACAGAGTGAAACGGGATATGAAGCACTTTGGAGCAAGAAGCAGGAGATTCACTTTATTAGAAAAATACTTTTAACGTTCAAATTCATCGAGCCATTTGCAATTTGTAAAAGACATTATTGGCTGACAAAGCTGGCTTTTGCCGTACCAACACCGTCAGCAATTACCACCCAGAGGGACATTACCTGTTCTCAGCTAATGAGTGAAGCCACTGCCAAGTGTCAGGCACAAAGACACCATTAACTGCTGGGGAAAATGGTTCTTTAGGGTCCAGGAAGAAAACTATTCCGAGACATCTATATGAGGCCAAGACGTTGGACTTTCTTTAGGATTGGAGGTGACTGTCCTGGTATTGTCTTCCTGTGCTTATCTAGATTCAATCAGAGTTATCTAGACACAATCAGACTATCTGAAAACCTGGGTTTGGACCAGATCAACTTCTCCCCATGAAATTAAGGAGAGTGACAAATCCTAATTGCTGTCTTAAGCAACAGGCCTGGAAATCTAATCTACCCCTCAAGCAAACAAAACCAGCACCTCTGGATAGATGCTGTAACTTGGTTTATTTTTGCCTAGAATTTACTATGTCGCAAATCACATCTCCACCCCTTTGGAGCTGGTAAGACCAGCCCCTTCCCCTGTCTGACTTCTCACTTCCACTCGTGACCCAGGATTTTATTGCAAAGGGAAACCAGCATTATTGGCCATAAAAGGAAAAGACCCATCTGCCACATTTCTGCAGAGGGGAGTCAATGAGGAGGAACTTCAGCAACTTCCTTAAAACTCCGGAAACACCAGAGGCCACCATCGTCCCCCCTCCATCCCCCGTAAGGATTAAAGGGTTTTTCTCCCGTTTCCGTCAGGGATGCACATGGGCAGCAACACCAGACTGCAGAGGAGCGCAGATGTCTGGGTTTAAAGGAAGACAAAAAGAGAGGGGAACAAAAAAATAGAGCAGCAGAGTCGGGCAGTGTTTGAGGAGCTCTGCCCTGGGCTCTGTGCGTGCTCCAGGAAGCCTCTGCCAGGGCACTGCAGATGCACCGTTCTACCAGCTGACCCAATTTTCTCCATTCCACGCGACCCTACTGACCCATCTGCTGCAAAACAACGCTTAGCAGGCTGAGAAGTTCATTTAAATCGGGAATTCATTAGGTGTTTTAGTTAGGGCTTGTATTTGCTTAGCAAGCCTCTACAGCTCTTCCTTCAAATCCTATTGTGAATTACTGAGCTTAAACGCACACACTCGATTGAAAGTTAAGTGCAGCCAGAAGTGATTTTTCTCAGGAACAGTAACTTTGCTTTTAGGCCTTTTTTTTTTTTTTTCTTTTTAAATGAAAAAGTATTTTCTTACCTTTACACCATTAAACACAGCCATGCTTAAACCCACTTACAGCCAGATGAAGGCCAATGACCCTGCCCTGCAACTCACTCCCTGGTTGCCATCAGCACTTTGCACCTTGCGTTTCAGGTGCATCAACACCAGAAGCTGACAGGACGATTTCATTTCTCTTTGACCCTAGTTTCGCTTTCAGAATCACATAAAAAAATGCATCAGTATTGGGTGGAAACCGCAAAACTGGTTATGACTCCAGAAGTAAAAACAAACCTGAGCTTCAGTTCAAGTGTTATTAAGGGAGATGAGGTCTGCACAGAAGAATTGGGGGAGAAAAGCCAGTGTAACGCTCGTAGGGCACGTTAAGATCCCAAGACATCATTTGTTGTAGGTTCTTAGGGGGATGTTGCTGTTACTGAGGAAACCACATAGTTGGAGCTTTATGTTAAAACAGCATTTTAGAGGAAGTCAAAGAATCCCTGCTTTGTACTCGCAATGTCACCAAGTTTCTTCCCTACTGTGGCTCCCACGTGCACGGCTCCAGCGCATCCTCCCTCCCCAGCACCAGCTTCTCAACCCAGAAGACTTCCAGCAAGAAGGGAGCCAGACAACACCAGGGGATCCACATCCTTCCCCTTATAACAATGGGAATCTTGCTCTGCCCCACACCAGGCTTTAGGACAAGCTGGTTCACTCCGGGCATCTCCTGAACATCTCCAATTGCTCTCCAGAGAAAATCCTGCTAGCAGAGCACCCAAATCACTTCCAGTATTTATGCTGTTTCATTTAGCCTTGCTCAGCT
Source organism: Todus mexicanus (assembly GCA_013389965.1). Lineage (NCBI taxonomy): Eukaryota > Metazoa > Chordata > Aves > Coraciiformes > Todidae > Todus > Todus mexicanus. The sequence goes on from WEIS01049523.1 coordinate 4,353, forward strand.
TTACCTTTGGTAGCACACACACCACCACCAAGCGTCTTTGTGAAGTGATTTGGTGTGGTGGATTAGATGCTGCCTGCCAGCTGAGGGAGCAGCTATTGAGACCCCCAACCCTCTCCCCCTCTTTTTTTCATATATAAACACTACTACTTGACTTCCCAGGAGCAAAAAGGGGATCTACTGTAACATAAAGCCCACAGAAACTTAATTTTTGGTTTTGGTCACCAATCTGGAACCTCTGCCTTGGAAGAGCAGCTTGAAAACCAGTCTGTCTTACAGGAGTCTCGTTCCAGGACAGGCAAAGAGAAGAAAGTTACCCTCCCCGAGACGCAAGAAACCACCAAAAAGAAAACGAGATCAGACGGATGTCACATGGCTTCAGGCTGCAATGTTTCTTTGGGAGTGTGGTTTGAACTATATTCTTCTTAAATCAGATCTTCAGTACCCACTAAGCATTCAGCTGGTTGTGGGTCCCACTGCTAAACCTGGCACTGAGATCCCCCTGCAAGCAAGCCAACGGGTTGTATCAGCCACCCCAACTTCCAATGCCAGTGAATTTAATGGAGACTCTCGGCACACACCATATTCATTAAAAAAAAAAAGAAAAAAAAGAAAAAAAAGAAAAATCAGGTACCATATCTCATTTTACTGTTTGCTGATGCTAAACCCCACAAACCTTTTTTGACATGAGGCTGCTAAAAATAACTTATCCTTAAAAAGTCCTGTTATTTTTATACAGTCACAAGGATCACTGGATTGCTTCTAATTATCCCATCCTTCCTTGGAATTTCTATTTGTGCTCAACAAGACACAACGGGCTGTGACACCAGTGTAATCATCATGCATCTTGAATTACAGGCAACTGGGTAAGTTTAGTTTCTCCTTGTGAACAGATTTGGGAGAATGACAGCTAAAAAAAAAAGCACCTGTTTTACTGTGTTCTTTAGAGTCTATGTTTAAAAGGGACAAGCTTAGAGTTAGGTGCCAGCTAAAAGTAGAAACAGACCTTACAGTGGCTGTGCTTGAAAACAAAACCGGTCTCTAATAGGAATTCATAGCAGGATTGGAAAAGTTCCACCTAAACAGGACCAACAAGGAGCTTCCTAAAAAGCCTTTAGAGCAGGATTAGGTCTGTTGGACTTCACTACCTTTCCTGTAAACACGTCCTCACCATTTCTGGCTTCCAGGGGTCATTTACTTTCCCCCAGACAGCGGTAACACAGAGGAATCTGCTTTAGGCACAACAGAAATATAAATAGTCGGCCATCTGCACTGCGCCCGACTGTACCAGACGGGCAGCTGGATCTTCACTGTAAGCACGCTATCAGCGCACGGTCCCTGCTCTCCCAGTACCTCCTCCCATGGTGCAAGTCAGCAGTCAGCTATTACTGGAACTCATTACTGCATGGCCAAATATTTGCATGGAAAACTTGCTGGACGCTTACTCATAGGCTGCCTGGCTCCTGCATGATCTTCTCAATGCTCCTTCAACATCCCAAGGGGAAAGACGTTTCCATAATTAACACCTACAGCTCCATGTTTTTCTAGCAAGCTGCATCTACTTGAAGCTAGAATTCACACCAGATTTCAATTACTATTATCTTACACTTTTCCCCTCCCTCCCCCCGCCCTTCTTTGAAAACCGTGATGCTTTTATCCGAAGAGTCACTCCTTGCAATTTGTATTGTCATGGCAACACACCTCCCTCTCCTGCCCCAAACCCCATCCCAACTCTCATTGTGTTCACCACCAGACAAGGACACGGCACGTTGCATACAGATGAACGGTGCCTCTCGGAGTGGTCTCAGGCCTCCTCTCCCCACGGTTGTAATGACTGAGCTCCTGCTACGGGGGTAGAGTTGCGACAGAAGACGGGAAGGAGCCTCCCTAAGTCAAATTTCTCTATTCGGACAAAGAAATAAGCTTTGTTAGTACGAGGCATTTTTCTAGTATGTACAACCATAGTGGTTAAAATAAAGAGGGCAGGTTCATAACAAGTCTGAGCAATGCAAGAAAAATAAAACATTTAGAGCAGGTGTATGAGGGTTTTGCTAAGGCAGCTTGGACACACTGCTAATGAAAAAGGGGAAGATCGCTTCACAAAGGAGCACCCTCAAGAACAGGGCTCTGGAGCCCTCTTACGGCAGTTTGCTCGCAGCTTGCTTGTAGCAAAATCCGGCATATGCCTCATAGTAACTCCGTGGATGCAAAGCCACAGAGATAGGGTGGGAAAGACCATCAGCTTGCTGGGGCTCAGCTTTGATAACACAAATGCTAAAGCCCCACACTGCCAGCTACTTGGCTGCTCCTGCTGAGCGTGCAAAGGCTGCACAAGCCTGGTGTCTAAAGGTAGGGATGGAAGACACCGCGACCTTCCCTGAAGCTGAAGCGTTGCTTTTAGCAGCAGAAATACACGAGGGGTGCCAAGGAAATTACTAAACCTACTGCTCCAGTACTAACAACAGCTCTACTGGGATGTCAGGCTGCCCAGTGCCACGCAGGAAGGCCAGACTGGTTTCATACCAGTCCTTTCTTGACTCCTCCAGGCCAGTAAAGTCCAACAGAGCCACAGAGCTCAGTTATCATTGGGTCAAAACCTCTGCCCAGCAGACAGCGAGGAGGCAGCTCGCTGCTGGGAGAAGCACAGCTGCTGGTCTCTGAAAGGGTTACTGAGATTGAACAGCAGGGAAATATTTATGGACGAAAGATGCTGAGCTGTGCATGTTTCCCAGGCTGGAGATGGTTTTAATTTACCTCTTGCAAAGGCTGTGATTATTTGCTGCTGGTTTTTGTTGAAAGCAACTATTTCAGGCTCACTTGCTCCCTCTGGTGTCACAGCTCTGAGGCTGATTCAGAATAAAACTCCCCAAACACACACAAGTAAAAAGGAATGGTTTTTTTTCCCCTGTTCTGGGAAAGAGGGGGCAATATTTATAAGCATTAGTGATTAGCATGGCTCTGCCAAGCACAAAGCGTTCTTTGACTATGGCACACTGAGGACATTACAGATATCTCCTAGCGTTAAGAGCTACTGCAGCACCCACCACACTCCTCACTAGGTCCTCCTCCTCCGCAGCTCTGGAGTGCACAGCTCACGTGTTAACGTGCTGACATTAAAATCTTCATTTAGACCTTTCTATGAGCACAGGGATTTTGAAACTATTAGCTAGACTGGAGTCTGGCACCTGATCACCTTGAGACTCGCTGTACTCTGGGGAGGAAGCTGTACCTTGTTAGCCCTCTCATGCCACTCCCCACTCTCCAGAAACCTGCACAGCCCCACAAACAAAGAATCGGTCTTCTCCAGGATTAAAACTATCACCTCCCACCCAGTACTGGCTGCCCAGGTGTTTATTAGATGCCATCATGCTCTACAGCTCTTCTGCTTCTTTCTTCCAGCCTCAAGCTGCTCCTCCTTTTCCTTGCCTTTGTGTTTCTTCCCCTTCACTCTCATTACCAAGCTGCTGTATGATGCTGCTATAGCACTGAGGCCAGCTGAGACTCTGGATCTTCCTCCTTTTCCCATTGTGAGCTGCAGCTGCTCCTCTCCCCATCTGCACTTGGGGAAGCTCCACATCAAGGCTGCCCAGCTCCTGGGTGCCCCTCTGCACCCTCACAAACACCACAGCAGCATCGGTTGCCCCATGCTGGCGGCAGCAGCTTACCCAGCCTGGCAGAATCCCTTCTCAGCAAGGTCTTCAAGCCCTCCTCATAAAGCATCTACCCCACTTCACATTCTCTGATTAATGTGTACCTTGAAGGGAACCATAAATATTTGCCTGGATTTTCTGTTAATCTGGCTATGACAGAGCTATTAGGATTACTGGAGTGCGAGGTGATAAGCAATGGGGTGGAGAGCTGGAGTGTTTCAGGAGATGACAGCAACGTCTTGCTGTATTTTACTGATGGAGATGCCTTGGTGACCTGCGCTAATCCACTTGCAAAATTACTATGAGAGAGTAAAGAGTCTTCAAATATGAAGCGGGAGGTGGTGTGCTGCAAAGAGGAGTTTATTTCCAGACCAGCCTTTTCTAAGTATATGAATAAACAGCCGTATTCAACACGAAGTGGAGAGTCACGAACAGAAACACGCAGGGAATTACCCAGAGCAGGACCTTCCTGCACACCCACGTGTGTTGGCTCAGCAGCAGAATTGGAGGAGCCCTGGTTCACAATATAATCTCTCTCTTGGTATATAGGTACAGAAACGACTACCCTCAGCCTGGAACAAGGGCCGTTTCACTAAACCTGGCAGCACTAATTAACCCAGCACACGATCCGTGGGAGAGCATTACCTACTGAATCCAGGCTACCACTTCGGGCAGCTCTCTGGCTTGCTGGCTCTCAGCCAGCTGTGGCTGTTCACACCTAGAGTGTTTTAAGCCTGGACAATCCAGCTGAATCACAGCTCAAAGACAGTGGGGCTACAAACCGTAATGATGTTAAAGCAAGAAACTTCAACCCAGAATGAAGCTGAAAGTGACAGTTTGAGCAGAGAGTCCTATAAAAGCTTCTATTCCCTATATCCAAAATTCCTTTAACAATCAAGTCTAAAATCTCCCTTCCTTCTTCTCAACCAAGAATACCCAGTTTCCATCCAGTTTGATCCAAAAGCTTCAGGCTGACCCAAAGCATGGATTTTCAAGCAACTTTACCGTTTAGACTTTTAACACTAAGTCATCCAGCTTCCTGTCACTCTTGACCAAGAACCAGAACAAAACGTTGTTGTCTCTAATGCCATAATACAAAGAAAGTAAGCTCCTTCTCTGACTCCACATGTCCCAGTATGCAAGTCCAGGGACTACATTGGCCTTCCTGGTAATTGCATTGCTTGCTTTCACTTCTCCATGGTGATGTGAGGTTCTTCACAGGAACTGCCCAGTCCAAGCTTTAAGGATAGTGTCTGTCACATAGCCTACAGAAAGCAGCGTGCAGGCCCATGGATACTCCAGGCATTCTGAACAGAGGACTCTGGAGCAACACATGCAGACAGCTCACGGGAATCTTGCATCTTCCTGACAAGTAGTTGTAATGAGGCCATGTGGGAGACAAGTCAGAGGGACTCAGCCTGTTTTGGTACAGCTGTGCAGTTGCACAACTCATTTCATACAAGAACAGTCCACCCAGTGCACTGCGTAAATACCTTTCAGCTTTAAATAGCCAAATCAGCTAAGCCAGCCTTTCCCCCACACCCTCCAATTCCCTGGTGTCTTTGGGCTCCTCAGGGTTGGGGCTGTTTATCCAGTTTTGCAGGCAGTGAAAAAATTAAGAGAACGGGTGTACAGGACAACAGGGGAGTACGTATGTGCAGGCACACACACCACGCTGCCATCAGCACTTGCTGCTGCAGATACCTTCTGGGCACTGGAGACAACAGACACCCATATAAAGCAAGCTGAAGAATAAACCTCAATTTCAAAATAACAATAATTGATCGGTGTCTTAGCCATGGTAACTTGCTACATATAACAGGATGCAGGCGAAGGGTAACATGTCTCTTATTCAGCAGCAATTTCATTCCCATTTAACTTGCAGAGCTCACAGGAGGGAACAGAGGAGCTAACAGCTACAGCCAATGCACAGCAGCTTTTGCCTGATCAGGTCATCTCATTCCTTGCCCTGGCTCCGCTCGCAGATGGACTTTGAGGCTGCCCCTGCAGCGACACAGATTTGAGCCAAGAGCAATTTGAGAAAGCACGTAGACTTTTACACGTATGGCCACGCACAGCTATCGCCTGCCAGTCAGCGTCCTCCAGTGAGAGTCGCACACGTTGCGACTGAGAAAGCTCATGTTATACTACGCATTTTAATTTATCTGCTTACAGAGGCAAAGTGTAAGGAAGGCGACTGCAAGTATCACAGCAATAAGCAAGAGCTCTAATTTCAGACAAGGAACCTGATCCACATGTCTGGTGAGTACCTGGGGCTTGGACCTGGTCCTTAACGGATCACTTGCGTTTCTCCCCAGGAGCATCACTTTTCCTCATTTGCACACTTTGAGTTCATCACACTGCTTGGATCAGGAAAAGGCAAGTAAATAGAATTCTGTGCAAGGCACTGCCTTTCAAAAGAGCAGCGTTTGTTGTTTTTAGATCAGGGGTCAGCTTTGACTGGGTAAAGGGTGCTTTAGTTTTCGAGGACTGCCTCAAAACAGCTGCGTTAAGTCTCCTCTGCACAACGCGGTTTAGTCTGGCAGATGGAGATGCACAGTAAAACTCATTAATCTGTTATCACTTTCACCCACCCACAAAAATCCCAGTGGTCTGAAGTCATAGTTTTCTGACACAAATCTAGAAATCTATAGCTTGGACAACAGCTGCAATCAGAATAAAGTTCCAGGAAGAAAAAAAAAAAAAAAAAAGCTTCATTTCATTACATGGGTAGGTCAGAATTATTCAAGGTGGGGATCTCTTACAGCAAAAGGAATTTGCATCCGAACGTTCCAGTCCACAAACAGGCGCGCAGATAAAGTTCCTCACTGACTCCTGCAAAGTGCCTGTTCCTCACTTTGCACACCCGAAATACACCACAAGGGGTTACAGCCACAGGATAAAATACTCCAAAACCCCAGCTTTCGTTAAAAAGATACCCCAGCAGCACAGCTACAAAAACAACTCTTGTTCACATAAGCCTGTCTAGCTATCCTCTACCCCAAACACGGGAACGATAAGGACCAAGGCTGAAACAACAACCACGAAGCCAAGCAGTTGGCAGCTGCAGCTCTGAGCCGGTTGGGATTGTGCCTATCTCCATATCTAGAAAGGTTCGATGTGCTCACTCTGGAAGGCCAAGAGAAACTAAATATAGTAGCAGGCTACCAGCAAAGACACAAACTGGCATGGCTTCCAGCTACCTGGAAGATCCCTCCCTCTCTTCGCAGGCCGTAGTGATAGCCGCAATCCTTTCCCTTCTTTGGGGACAACGTGCTGCAAGGAGGCACTTTTGGGTTTTACTCACGTGGACAATTGGATACACAAACTTTAGGATGGAGGTCGTGCAATAACACCAGCGATACACCCCTCTTGGGGGGACCATCTGGCTCTTTTAGGTTGTTTTTTTATTAAGCCTGACATCCATTCGCAAACAGGAGGTCACATCCTCGTTCCACGTGCCAAGAGCAAAGGCAAGGCCTCTTACAGCAACTGCCTCAGCAGAGCGGAGACACCATCCAAGAGCATCTGCTTCATTTTAACCTCTGCCCTTTAAGGAGGACCCAGAAAGGAAAAAACCCAAGCCAACATCAAACCACCTTCTAGCTGCAGACAGGCTTTGTTGGTTTATAAGAGGCTGGATATTGTGGCGAGGCTTTTCAAGACCGAAAAGGCCTTGGGGAGAGACGCTCACCTCTCGGCTTCTCAGTGGCATCTGTGCCACTAAGAGCCCCTGAGTATTGTGTTCTATGCAGCAACCCTGAAGTCAGATCTCAATTTCCACTGGGCTTTGAGATTTCGCTTACAGGCATGCATGCTCCCAATTCAAAAAACGAGGTCAAAGAAGCTTCTTTTGAAAAAATAAATAGAGCAATAAACCATTCCTTCAGACTGGCTTCACACAGGATAAATCACTGAACAAATACGACCGTCTTATCTTGTTGGCAAATGGTACGTCCCTGTGTCCAGCTTTACAGGAAGCATGTTGGCTAGTCTGGAGAGCAAACGGACTTTTCATTGTCTGGAAAAATGCTGCTCTTTACTTTTCACAAGACTTGTTTGTTTTTAAAAAACCCCACATGATCTCTAAGCAGTGCCAAGCCTGCTTTGCCTCCTGCCTCTTGACGCTTTCCTGGATGCCTCGGGACTTCCTAGCAACCTAGTGGCAGAAACACGATCCACCTCCTTTTACTAGGACGTGTTTAAAACAAGGTCCTGGCTGCCCTCCTGTCATTCCCCAAACGGGTGGGACGTGGTAACCATGGGACTGCACAAAGCCAGGGGGAACACAGTGAAGCTGGCAGGGCTTTCCCCACACTCAGAGGGAAAGCCTTCCTCCAGCCCTCCGTTTTCAGCCTGTTTGTCCCTTCTAAAGT
>WEIS01049523.1:12422-47425 GCA_013389965.1 Todus mexicanus
TTCAACAGATACGAATGCAGGTTAGAACTCACACATGGAGGGCACCTCTGTGTCACCTCTCCAGACGCACGTTACTAGGGTGCTGGGTGCCAAACCCACCCTTGCACTCCTCCAGCTCCATGGCCAGAGTAGAGTTACCTGCAGGGTAGCTCTTTCCGCAGCAGGAGACCAGATACCCTCCTGAGAGCAAAGCACAGTTCAGCCAAAACAACCCCCCAGCGCTCGAACGCACCTCAGGCACCACCTTGTGCACCGCAGCCTACCAGCAGCCACCAGCTTCTTACTGGGAAAGCCCAACAGCTGAAATACCTGTTTATGCAGGGGATGCTTATCCATCAGTTTCACGCTTCAGATGGTTATGGCACATCTCCACGAGATCAAGGGGATGCTGCAGCTATTTTCCCAAGGATTTTTGAAAACTAAGACCACCAAAAGGCAAACCCCCAAAACACTTGTTCCTCCTGCAGTTCCAATGTTAGATGTGTATTAAATTAACCCGCAGTTAACACGAGAGGACCACAATGACCTCGATTCTCACAAAGGTCTTTGGCACTAAATCCACTACTCAAACACCTCTGTAAACAACCAAGAAATTCCCCCCCCCTTTTTTTAAAACCTGCATGCTAAGGAAGGCTAGTTTGATCTGGGATGTGGCACGCCATCCACTTAACTTAACCCCTCTGATCCTGAACGTGATGGCAGGCATTGGAGAATAAAACCCCGTATTTGCTCTCAATCTTCTGCAATACATTAGGGATGAGTGACGTGATCTGCACAAACCCTCCCAATCCTTCACCTCATGCCCAGTGTCCGAGGTGTCTGCAGCTCACAGCTTTGTTATTTCTACTGCCAAGCTGAAACACTGATTTAAAATATTTTCATCTGATCCTCTCAACCAAAGAGATGAAAAATCAGTAGAAGAGGAAGAAGCTGGCACTGAATGAGACAATTCAAATTGCCCCTTTCCAGTTCCTGAATTCACATGTTAGGGGACAACCACAGCTGGGAATTTTAATCTCTGGAGCAATTAAAGAAAATTAAATTCAGGGAATGAAGCCTTATGCACTCAAAGCTTCATTAACCCTGTCGCCTTTTAATTAAATACATGCACATGAAATTCTGGACAGAGAAAACGTTTTCCTTACTGACACTGCTCAGTTTTAATGGCAAATCAGTACTTGTCTTTTAAAAAAATGAGTATTGGGGTTGTAAACTCCAGACCTCTCCTGCTCCACAATGGCTTTATTAAATCCATGGTAGAAATTACGGCCTATCATCAGCTCCCACTTCACGGCAACGTCTGCTCACCCTCAGACACTCTGAGTTGTGCTAGCAAAGCTCTGCTCTGGGCTCACTTCAAGATAACAGACAGCCCCACCAACACTACGGATAAAACATGAGCCAGGATTTAAGAGCCCTACACTTATTATGATCAGTTAGGGAAATAAAGTTGGCTAGCTACAGCAGGATAGACTTTTCAGCCCATGGAGAAGAGATTAGAGTAGCCGGCCTCTCTTTTAAATACTGCTCATCCTTACAAAAGGCTCAGGCAGGCGCCAAAGGCGCTGTGCGACTAAGACAGTTTAAAGGATAATCTTTGAAAGGGGATATTGTCAAGTCTGCCCAGCCTAAATACCCAGCTCGCTTTGTGCAAGTTACCATCTGACTCGCGAGGAAGTCACGCTGCTCGTGTGTCGGCCTCCTGGCTCTGGCGAGAATATAAATGAAGGACGTTACCAGTTTCTCTGGATGCACAACCACCTCGCAGGGGCTGAGCACAAATCGCCTCGATGCTTCCCCGCATTCATCCAAAAGCAGTGTCACCCAGCTGGTGCACGGGCAGGCGGTCACACAGGGCGACCAGCAACACAGAGGGGCAGACATACAGAATGCCTTCCCCTGTCTCCAAGAGATTTCTAAGGCATCTGCCACCTCAAGCCAGCCATCTCACCCAGAGGCACGCAAGCAGATTTAGACCTCTGGGAGAGATTAGACTTCAGCTCGTCTTTTTTCTTGTAAAGCATCATTTTGGGAGACAAACTTTGGTCTTCGGCCAGCACACACTGATCTGAACAATACTGTTTCGTATCGGTGTTTTATTGCTGACTCGCGCAGTTTAGCTGCTTTAACTATGAAACAACACACTTTTAAAGAGATTACTTCCTCTAACCATCACTTACCATAAGAGTTGGTATGTTTTACAATAAACGACACTTTCCTTTTCACACGTGCCCTTCTCTCAAGGAGCAAGTGAACACAAGAGCACAACTGTTCACACAAGGCCTCCACGGGATGCCAGATTCCCAAGCGGATGCTCTGCCCAATTGAGTGAAGAGGGACAGCTCCATTAACCAGGGACAGGCAATTCCTCCTGCTTACAGCAGCCCCGGATTCACAGGTTAATCGCTGCATCCCCGCATAATGTTCTTCTCTTGATTTCACAGCAGCCATATTCTCTTCTTACATGGAGCGTGGAGAGCTGTTTGCTGCTGGAGGATGCCCTTGGTACTACCAAGGACAATCTAAACACATCGAGCGTGACAGGCTCTCGCTGAATGCAGAAATAAATGCAGCCACTTACGCTTCCTCAGCCTTTGACACCAACAAGAGAAGGGGCTTCCTACTACTGTGCCAGCAATGAAGAGCACATGAATTTTGTGATGCTTGAAGCGCTACCAGGCAGAATTCAATGTATTCCTCCATTCCTCTGCTCCTAGAAATTACAAGTCCGTTAATGTTTTCACGTGCACGAGATGGTCTTCCCATCTCCACACAGCAAACAAGCAAGGAGGACGTGTGGTGGATGCACACAGGTATGTTACCAGATGAAGGAGGCCGTTTCCAATGCAAACCTGCTCGTACAAAGAGTGCTGCTCCCCACTTCTGATGCCATCATTTTATGATGACAACATTTCCTGACCCAGTTCCTATCTTGCTCCTCATTCCTCTGCTACAAGGAGTAATTAGTAATGTCAGTGTTCTGGCTGGATTGCTACAGTCCCATTAATAATGCAAGAGTAGTAACAGACAGAGAGTAGAAGAAAAGAGGCTTGAAGGTTAAAAGCAATAAGAGAATGCATTTTGGGGGGCACTGGAAGGGGAGGGAGGAGGAGGAGAAGAAGAAATGCTGGCCTACTGAGATTATAAAGCATATACTTCAAAACATATCGCTCCTTTCAGGTGGAAGTGATGGGTGAGTCAGTCATGGCTAATTAGAAGATAATATGCAAATAAGTATGACACACAGAGGTGATTTTTACTAAATTAGAAGAAAACTTCTCTTTCACCTTCCCTTTTAAATTTGCTGCCTCACCACTTCGTGTTCCCATTTCTCCGTTACTCATGTCTCAGAGGTCAATGGTAACCTGGCATCCAGCACATGACGCACGCTGGAGTTTCCTCTCTCCAGAGGGAACGTGGGCAGAGACCAGCCCGTACCTGCCCATCTCCAGCCAAACCTTTAACACCAGTAATCAAGCTGCTCCTGGTGCACCTTCACCTGAGGCTCTGCCAAAGCTGTTTATGACTCGTACTCTGAACCTAACATAGTGCTGGATTTGAGCAGGTAACCCAGCATCTCCTCATGCTTCCCAGGCCAGGGAGTCTTCTCCAACACAGCTCCCTCAACAGCAATAGCTTCACCACCACAGAGGCACACACGCGCTTCCAGCGCTGAGTAAAGCTGCTGGAGCTGTATCCTCAGCTGCATCACTGGAAACTTGGTGTTTCTTTTCTCTCTTTCTTTTCCTGCTAAGTCCAGCACAAAAACAAAAGTAAGGAGCCTACAGGTTTGGTGTCAATTGTTCAGGTGTTCCTGTTGCTGAATGAAAACTCACTGACTCTAGTCTGACACCAAATAGCAGTCATCAGCTAAAGGGGTTGTCAGTCTCTAGTTTTCTTGAGGATTTGCAAGACCCACAAGCAAACTTTTAAAGGTCTTTCAGCAGAAGTGGCCAGCCATGCTATTTCTTCTCCACGTGTGTGGCATTTATAGCTTCATCCATGGTAGCAGGTCTCTTGTTAGTGATGATGTATGAAACAAAAAGCACGTGGTCTTTCCAGTAGCTGAAATTACACACGTGTCTCTTCCTTGCAATACATATTCCAATAGATCAGCTTATCAATGTAATTATTTAACCGCAGCACAGCTCACTCTGCCACTTAAGAGAAACATTCCAAAGTCCTTTTTTTGACTTTTTGAGCTCAGATGATGACATAGAAGGGAGAAAAAGCCAGAAGGCTCAGCAAGATGAGCTGACAAGAGTGGCAAAGGAGGAAAAGAACGCAAACAACTGGAATAATCAGTTTCAGACCTGCATTGCTTTTTCAGAGACCTTTCAAGTATCACTTCCTCTGCAGAGAGGAAGTGAGAGGAGCTAGACGCTCTCCGATACAAACAGCTTCCCCTCCACGACAGTGATATAAAAGGACGAGTGTTTTTAAAAAGCAAAAAAAAAAAAGAAAAAAGAAAAAAAGGAAAGCAGGGCAGCCCTAAGCTCACTGTGACCAAATTAGGAAACAAATTCTACTGACAGCCTCCAAAATGGACATCGTCTGCAGCAGCCTCCTATTAGCTCAGGAAGTCTGATGACTGTGTCATCTGCTGAAATCTGTTTATGCGCAAACAGAAAGGAGAAGCAAAACACCTCCCTGCCCTCCACACGCCAGGTTAGGCCATCGCGGCGCTCTGGACACAGTCATCAGCTGCCCTGACACAAGCCTATTCAAAACCTGCCCTGCTGACTCACACCCCTCCAAAGATAGCTCTGCTCTGGAAGCACTGAGGTGCAGCAGCATGAGGTGTATGCAGAGAGCTGGAGGGGTTAAGTGCATTTTTTAAGTGGTTTGCTGTGGCAGATGAATCTGAGGTTAGAGATCAGTGATTACTACGACAAGAATGTGAGGGGGAGGAAAGTGAGGGGAAGATGTAGCTTCTTGAGTAAGGTCAGAACAATGTTTTTCATTTGGCTTGGGAACAGCCTTTTTCCATCCTCTCCAACCTCCATTTCTACTGCAGCAGTGAAACAATAACCCTGCTCCGATGCTCTGCAAATACAAGTAGGACTGGGCAGAGTTTTAACTGTAAACTTGCCCCTCCTGCTGCAGAAAGTACCTGTACTGAGCTCCCACAGCAGTCCCAGGGCAGCTCAGCAGCCTCACTACCTGTTGTGAGGACAGGCAAGTGCCAGAGGCTGTTACCTCACTGTTTAAAAATCAAACAAATCTGCTCTCTACAGATAGATTTGATGATCACGTTACATTACTCCCTCTCTTGTTCCCTGCATGAAACAGAAGAATACATCCTTTCCCTTTCTCCTTCAAAGCAATCTAAGAGGAAAAGGCAAAGATGACAGCTCATATCAGCCTCTGCTCCACCCTCAAGCCTCCAGGGTCCTCCCAATTTGGCTACAGGATCACTCCAGCAACTTGCCATGTTCAAGGCAGACACGGACTTTCCACATGTATATCCAATCCCTTGTGAAGTCCATCAGCTTATCTCCAGACACCATCACCACACATCTGCACTGATCACCACAGGTTTGCAGCTGCTCTCAGTGCTTCCTTTGCCTTAACAGTAGCAGGTTGTGCCCGGGGAGAGGAGGGGAGATGACACTGCTAAAGATGAAGTTTCCATCCCCACATCAAGCTGTGCTCAGCTTATTACCTGTAGACCTTTCCTCAGCAAAGGACAAAGCTAGAAAGGGTATAAGATAGCGCTGCTACCTCTTACAGACCTGACAAAGAGGTAGTCACTGGTCAGTAAACATCAGGAGAATTACCTTTTCACAGAATGGATATTGCTACAGAAGGCAGAAAGCAAGCACAGGAACAACCTTTGTTGCTTGAAATTGCACTGACTTACACAGTCTATTTTTAAAGTGACTAGTTTTGAGTTCCTGCTTTCAGCAGCTTCCCCCCCACCCCCTACAAGACAGACACCCCATTTAAACTGACCTCCTTCCTCAGGTCCCTCTCCAGCCTGGGCTTCGCCCTCTCCTCCTCTGTCAGACTCATTTATCAAGTGAAGCATTTCCACATACCACTGCATAAACAGGATTGACCTTGTAAAAGCAGCAGCACCTGAGCTCCCACTGATGGAGTATCTCCACCCCATCACAGAAACCAACACACCCTGCTCCTACCCTCTTTCCAGGTGGGATATTCTCAAGAGCTCCTACAACCCCTTCCTACACCTCCTGAGGAAGGGTGGCAAGTACATGGACAACGCAAGGAGTGATTTTGGGCTGATCTCTGTGTCTCTTCTCTGGTAAGGGGCATTTAGGAGCGAGCTACTGCTAGCACCACTGGATTCTTGTGACTACTCCCAGGTCAGCCCAAAACATACATCAAAACGCAAGACATGGGTGCACCCTTCTGGGAGACAACTCACTCCTGGTCCCTGGCTTTCCTAGATGGTCCCTCTCAGCCAGGGGGCAAGCTGTGGGCACGCACTGTCCAGCTTCCAGGGAAGCAAAGAGAGCCCCTGGCATGTGGCTTTGCCTCATTCCCCTTGCAGCCCCCTTACTAGTTAAGTAGCTTGCCCAGCATAAAGCTGGGGATGAGACGATGTCCCGACTCTCGGCACGCCCCATGTAACTCTGACCCTGCACGCCTTGATGAGAAGCACCACGTGGTTTAGCACGTGCACACTCTTCCTTTCATCGCACTGTACTTTTAAGGCTTTGCTGTACCAGCAGCACTCCCCTGCCGTCTCCGTTCCTTTAGGACTTGGCAATAAAATTTGCTGGGGCATTATCTGCCGCCTACAATCGCCTCAACCCCACCTTCGGCCTTGGTCCCTCCCCTCCGGCCCAGCCCTTTGAGGAGCGATACGGAAATCACTGGTGCTGCTGCTGCAGCGCTGCCGGCGATAGCATCAGGGCTCGGGCTGCCCGCGGCGCAGAACCACCGCCGCTGCACAGCGCCTTCAATGTCCTTTTATGGAAGAAAAATGAAAATCGCCTGCCCAGCCGCCGAGTGCCTCAGAGCCAAGCCGAGCCGAGCTGAGCCCAGCTGACGGACGGAAACTTGCCATTTGTTGTGGTTTTGGCAGTAACAGAGAGGAGAGTGTTCCCATGCGCGCCGCTCGTTTAAAAAGGGTGCTGCGAAGGCACCGAGCTGGAGGAGAAAGCAGAACGCTCCGGAGCAGGAGGTTTCAGGGATGCAGCGCTGAGGAGGAAGATGGTGGAGTCATGAAAAGATGGCTTGGACTGTTCTGCTGGCCTGGATGAGCAGAAGGCAGACCTTTGGAGAAAAGCTTACACAGGCATGAGTGCTCCATTCCCAAGCACTGCCCCCAGTAAGACATGCAGCAAGGTCCTCCACAGCACATTTTGCTTCCTTCCTTCCTTGTCCCAACAAATTCTGCTAAGCTACATTCACACAGACACAGAAGATGGGAATTTAAACACTGCAGTTGGGCACGAGGTCGCTGCCACCAGAAAGAAATTACAGGAGTCTGCTTGAAGCGACTGCCACCTTTGGCTCTGCTCTCCACTAAAGCTGTAGGGCTAAGCTCTAAGTAACAATCAAATGCAAATAAATACTCTGGGAAAAGCACAGGGAGAACAGCAATGAGAATGGCTGAGCAGAGAATGAGATGAGACCATGGGACCATCAAAATGTTTGCACTGCTGCCGGGAAGCTGAATGAGACAGCAGCCTTCAACAGCTGGGAAAACATGTTGCAAAACAAGGAGAATTAAGTAATTCTCCATATGCACAGCCCACTCTGAGGCATTTTGGACAAGCTCAATTTCTCCAACCAGAACAATTTTTTTTCCCCCCATGTTGCACACGTTTGCCAGTGATAAATCTTGATATAGTTTAAGCTTGAAACCACACTGCATCTGGAGTCGGGCAGGGCAGCTCTTGGCAACTACACGTTGGCCTTTAGCACAGAAGTAATGGGTCCTGTGGTATATTCTGGATGACATCCTTGGAAGGCTGTGTCATCCCAAACACATGCCCTGCTGCTGGGACCTTGATCACACAAACATTTCTCCTTGCACCCTATAAAACACTTGTAACCGGATCCAAGGTGGCTGGAGCTGCCTTGTTACCTACCCCCACTTCACCAGTAGCTGCCCGTTACCGCACCAGGATGAGAGATGGCTGGCATCACAGTGCATCCCTCAGCTTCTTCTGTAACTTCAAAAACTCTTGCACGATCAATTTATTTCAGCGAGGCCGCTCACGTTGGAGTTGCTGCAAACCGTACAACGCGCCTTGCGCTTATTAACACTGGTTACGGATGCGGTGTTAGCACCCTGCTAAGAGAAGCCGTGTTCAGACACAGCTTGTGAGGCAGTGCTCTGTGCAAGCTTCAACCTGTCTCACTTCCAATAGAAAATGAAGGTTAAAAGCAGCTGGGTGCATCTGCTCTTGGCCAGCACCTTGAAATCAATCCTAAGACAGTCTAGCAGCTTAGGAAGAAGTCCTCTAAATTACCAAGTCTTAGTCCTGCAAATTAAAAATACACCCAAGGCTTGCTGTGGCCAGAGAGCTTGAACACGAAAAGGCAGGAGCGGAGATTTTATCCCTCTGACACACGCTCATCAACGCTTATTTTTCTAGCGTGACAGTTTGGATGCCCAACAGGCAAACGCATCCCCAAACACAGCCTCATTAACAGGGTGCACTAAGGAGCCCCAAACAGGAGGGGCAACTGCCCAGGCTAAGCCCAACGCGATTTAGCACCACGCAGCCACGCACCACCTGTGTCCGGCCAGCACTAGGGCAGGCAACAACCCACTACAATAAAGTAACAAAGATTTTAAGCTATGCAAAGGAGTTTTTACGGAAAAGTCTTGGAAAGGCAAGTCCCTGCAATGTGGCCTGGCTACGAAATGAGTGTTGAGGTTTTTGAGCTCTCTGGCAGCGGAGGGACAGCGCTGCTCCGTGCATGCATTATTTCCATGGCAACGGCAGCTTTCACCTCCACATCTCTGGCTGGTTGAAAGCCCCGCAGTGCTTTGTGCTGAGACTGCAAAGAGGGGAGACCATCTCCCCCCAGCCGCAACACAGTGCCGGGGAGAGAGGCAAGCAGCCTGGGAACAAAAGCCTTGTCTTCACTGACAATATGGGGGCTTGGCAGGAGGGAGGCATGGCAGAAAGGGTGAACTTCCTTTTCTGGTGAGAAACAGCACTACTCCCAAGGCTGAAAGTGCACCCTCACTTCCCAGAGCTGCACAAGTCAACGAGCAACATGTGCCTTCCCTAGTTTTACCAGGTCTGGTTTGCTGTGTCAGAGCACTGGGAGGAGAAACGTGCATCGCTAGAGATGAGAAATTCAAGTGTTGCTTCCATGCAGGGATCCCTGCACAGAAGATGGAGGTTGGCCGAGCAGGCTGGCAAACCCTCCTGCTGCCAGGAAGCCTGGCTCCACACACAGTCAGGAACCCGTTATAGAGCAAAAGCTCAAAACTCAGACGGGTCTGAGCAAAATCTGCCTCTCCCGCTGCACCAGCTCAGGCCGCACAGGCACAGGACGTATCCACAGGGCGGCTTGGGCAACGCTCTCCCTTGGCTAATTAAGCTTTTCCTCTACCCTGCAGTTCGCAATATTAAGATCCGAGCCCTGGCCATCTAACTAGGAGCCAAACTTGACACCACACAGCTGGAGCCACAGCGGTCCTGGCAGATGGTGCAGGCTCATCTGCATGCTCCCCATGCAGCCGTTCAGGCTCAGAAGGCGACCGGCCAGCAGCTCTGCCCGTTGCTCAGGTTACAATTAGCCACATTTTAGTCCCTGCAAGGCGCAAATGACTGGAACTACAGGTGAGATGCATCAGCAGTGACCTGGGCATGCCTAGAGCTGCTCTTATTATTGAGCTCAGCACACATATATACAGCCAAAACAAAGGCTTCCAGCTGGTTCCCATCATTTCACATCCATAGCTGGCCCAAATATGAATCGACCTCTCTGGGAGATTTAAAGGAAAGCCTCAGAGTCTTAATATGAACTCTCAAAGCAAGACAAAGGATCCAGGTGATGGAGCACAGAAATATAACAGGTCCACCATCTGGTCCTCCTCTCCTCATCCCTGAAGAGCCTTGAAGTTTCAGTAGAGACACATTTTGACCTTTCCCTTTCCACACTTCCCCTCAGTTCAGGTTCAGCTGTGCAAGTGCAGTCCTTCCAACCAGAGAGGGACTCCTTCCAAGATCAGTCATCACCAGCACTGAGACTGCCAGAGGTACTGCTCGCAAAGCCAATGTATCCTCTCCAATCTCCGTAGAGTTCCCCAGATTAGCCCTTTCCTCCCTAAGGGCAACAATTTCCTACAAGCAAGAGCTTTAACTGAAATTCTTCATTCGGGAGAGAGACAAGATAGCAGGAATATGAAGAACCGCGGCTGCTGACGCTGCGAGACAACACCACATCCTGCTATCCAAATTCCTCACCCTCGACTTCAAATCCTGAAGTCGTTCAAGACTTCTAAGAGCAGCACAAAGCTACTCAGCAGATTTTCAGCTAATGAATCAACACAAGCTGCACAGGAAACCAGAAATCCAGCCCACTGGAATGCTGCAACCCCAAGGAGAGGGGACAGGCAGCATGCTAGGAAGGAAATGAAATAGCAAACCAGAAGGAAAGGAACATTTCAGCACTGACCCCTCTTGCCACAGTTGTTGTGCTGCATTGCACATTTTAGGCAAAAAAGCAACCACCATTCGTTTTGCACGCTGAAGCGTTCATATTCTTCAAGCCTGAATTTTGTTCTGTGGTGCTGACATACCTGCATTTTGGGAAACAACTTGGGTTTTGCAAAAACAGTAAGAAAAAAAATTACTTCAACGTGGATCAACATTGCCACCTAGTGGCAGCAAACCTCCTGGTTCAATCCAGCAGAATTGCATTTCTTCCCCAAATGCTAGAGGTAGACATTGGCAAAACATTTATCTGGAGATCAGACAACTAAAATGGAATTGTGTGTCTTTCATAGGCAGCTTTCTCACCCCTTATAAGTTCGTTTTTCACTACAGAATGCAAGGTTCACTGTTGGCAACTTCAACTTTTCCAGACAACAGAATTCGACTTCTTATCAATTTCTCAAAGCAGGCAAATGGTG
Source organism: Todus mexicanus (assembly GCA_013389965.1). Lineage (NCBI taxonomy): Eukaryota > Metazoa > Chordata > Aves > Coraciiformes > Todidae > Todus > Todus mexicanus. The sequence goes on from WEIS01049523.1 coordinate 23,497, forward strand.
GCATCATGTTAATCCAAGAACCCAAAGCTATGGCAGCTACAAGCACAAGGTTAATGCACTCCAGAGGAATTTCAGTGATAGCAGAAATCTCTGCTGGGGGACAGGCGGTTCCCTGAACATTGCACAAGAATTCATTGTTGTGGCTGAAGTTACGCAAGACACTGTGTAGCTTCAGTGCTGATACTGTAGTGTCTCGGCTGGCTGGCACCAGATGTGGGCAGGGTTCTGCATACATTCAGGAGGCTACGAAACACGTTTCTGCGGTTCTATTTTTCCCCAGAACAGATGGTGTAGAAGCAGCAAGTTTTTCTCGCTCCATCCCCCCACTGGGCCTGACGATTCTTCCGTTATGGCTATTAGCAAACTTTGAGAGAAGCACAAAGATCTTTTGCCCTTTGAACGGCTCACATTTCAGTGAGCTCTTCCAACAACTTTTTTGTCACTTCCAACTGAATCTGTATTCAGGCAACAGCATCAAAGAAAAATGCAGATGCTAATTCTCTGAAGGAGAGCACGCGAGGTTGTTTCAGCTCATTCTCCAGAAATTTCATTAGATAAAAGGATGACAATTTGGTTTAATGCCTTTTAAACACCCAGCTCCCTCTTCACCTAAAACACTTCTGTATATGCAAGACAGTAACCTATGGCATCCATAAGATAAGGAATACTGTTGTCTAACAACAGTGCCCTGAAATGCATCTGTCCAGACACACGCTTTTACAGAACATCAGTAGAATCCAGGAAATGTTTTGGCTGGTGCTCCATGGAGCCACATTAGACAGTCATTCACCTGCTGCTAGGAAGCGTGAGTTGTCCTCCCAGCTCTCCTGCCCAACACTTCGGAAGAAACCAAATGGCCAAGTATCCCCCAATTACCTTTCTGCAGCGGGGATTAGGACAGCTGAACCGCTTCACGTCATTGTCCAGTAGAGCTGGGAAGTTACAGAACGGACACCTGCGGCCCAAAATAAGATGCCATTAATGCAGAGCATCAAGCACATCTTTGCTGAAAGCGGATTTAGTCAAATCACTGTGTGGCAGTTAATACTGCTGTCAACCAAACGGCTGCTGCCAGGATGTGCCGACTCCTGACTTTTTGCTCATATTTCTTCGATCACTTCCCTGTTTGCAATCAAAATATTATATGCTCAGCATTGCTTCTGACCATGTAATTTAGAGGATCAGCACAGAGCTGGCAAGCAAGTCTTGTGGGAGACAGGCCTATTGAATTTTAATCTGTTCTTAGTCAAAGGCAGACCGACCTGAATAAAAACGGACCTGGGAAGGCAGAAACCTGAATCTATAATACAGCTCTTTGAAAGCTCCCTATCTCAGAGTCAGCACACATTTCAGGTTTCAGGGAACAATTTTCTAGCACAGTAAGGGCAGTCTGCATCCTCTGCTGGACACTCACCTGACGAGCTCATCTGCACAGGCAGCAGCCACCTCCTCCTCAGCTTTCCGCTCGTAGTATTTACAGAGGATGTTCTCTGGAAGCACTTTCTCCAACTCGCTGGTGGGGAATGAACATGTGCAACTGCCTTCCATGCAGCTGAGCTCTGACTAGGGTTGGAAGGAGAGAGCCCAGGTTCAGTATGAAACTAGCACAAAGCAAGACTCAGTACTCAGGACACTTCCAAATAAACAAGCACAGCGCCTTGCTCAGAGAGAGCAGAGCTTAGAGTCAGCAGCTGACTGCCACAGGATGAGTTTGCTGCAAAAAGAACAAGACTAGTTAATCAAAGAGATCAGACCTCGTACAAACGCTGGGCATGAAGATGGTGTGATAGCTGGGATTGCAGTTTGCTCACTCCAAACCCACTGTGACCACAGAAATGGCCCATTATTAGCCTACAGCCTCTGTTCACAAACAGCACGTTGTGTTCTTGTCAAACATCACATAAAATACAGCTGTCAGTTTATAAGCCTACATGAAATATAGATCCCAGATTACACAAGCATCCCACAGTTTGATCATCACATCCTGAGACAAAGGAGCATGTACACCTCAGAGCAGATTAATGACTTGTTTATAGCTCAGCACCAGGATAATTGCAAGCTAAACTGGAGACTTAAGAAGGTTTGTAGCATCACAGAGGAACTAGCCCCTAAACTAAGATGGGATCACAGGGATATTATGAAGGGCAAACACTGAGCTAGGAAGAGACTGGTCACATCAGAGATGTGTTCTCTGTGCAGATACCACTGGTTTGTTAAGTAGAATATAAGAAACAGATGAGTGCAAGTTATTGTTTCTAAGAATGCTGTAGACAGTTTTCTTAATAATCCAAGTTGCCAAGCACAGAGCACAAAAAATGGAGGTTAGCAAAACTGAAATTCCTATTGTGAAGTTGTTGGCTTCACTTGATGACAAAACCAACTTGTCAGATTTGGATTTCAGGACACAATTCCATTCCAATATTTCCTGGGAATTGCAGTTACATCTGGTTTCAGCAACAACACCACACGAGCAGCCCTGTGAGCTCCCGATAGCAGTTTACCCATTTTCCCAGTTGGGAAATTCTTACCTTCCCAGAGCCAAAGACTGCCTCCTGAGCGTATTTAATTAGGCACTCCTTGCAGAACAAGTGACCATCTGCACACTGAGTGAGCTCTTCAAACGCAAATTCCCCGTAACAACAGCGGCATTCTATCATCTGACCATCCTGTAGCCATAAACAGAGGCATTAGCTTCATCACCATCAAAACATCAACAGCTATAGCAACATAGAGACACATACAACTGCAAGGCATAAACTATGGCAGCATTCATTCTAAAAAAAAAAGAGAAACAAATGCACACCATTCCATTAGATACCCTATCCGGTGGTCAAAACTCACTAGGAACAAGCAGAAACTCAGTTTCAAATAATTTCATATCTACATGTCCTGCTTGACAGGTTCCAAAAAGCTACAGAACTCACGGGGTTTAACAGTTCTTAGTTCACAGGCAGAGAAGCAGCTTGGGCTGAGGAAGCTGCAATCGCAGGGAGCAGCAGACCACACACCATCCACAAGGGTGAACAGCGCTTCGGATCTGTCGCCCTCTAAAGGAACATTTACCCATCTGCCTGGAGAGACCTTGTCCTGGCCTCTTCACTGCAGGGGGTGAAGAAGCTTGCCACTGTTAAAAGGCAAGTGGGCCCAACACCTTCTCCAAAGCTTGAAGAGAAATAGGCGTAGAGAATGAGAGGGTAATCGATGGTGATGAACCCATCAAAAGCTGATGAATCCATCTCTACCTCTCCTCTTTGTTTAAAGATGAGGTTGACAGATTTTCAAAGAGCACTTTCTGCAAATGAGGAAGACCTTTCCACCAGCATTGCTCCAATAGCAGCAAGACTGTTTAAAACAGCCACAGCAGTGGTAGCAAGGGCAAACCTGGTACTACTCTATTGCAATGTTTGTTCTGGCCAGGGAAGATACAAGCAGCAGCTGACAGATCATTACATGCATCAATACTGTCTTGCTGGACTCAGCTCTCATCTACCTTTTCTAAGTACCAGCCAACACACGCTGCGCAGATTTTGCCAGCTCAGCAAAAGCAGCACGGTGCAAATGCAGCTTCAGGAAAAGCTCCATTCTAGAAGCCAAAAAAAGAGTCTGAAGTAGTAAGGGCAAAACAACTTAACGGACCACATTATAGATACTGACCTTCTGATACTGCTCCTCATTCATCTGCAGAGCAAGGAGAAAGTCTGCGTGCTGTAAGAGACGTGCATCTTTATTTACAGAATAAAGGCAATTTTCCAGGCTCTACGCTCTTTTACATTATCTCAAGACTTATAAACCACCATAAAAGGCTCACTGTCTGCTTACAGCATCACTCAGCCCATCCTTCCAATCCATTAAGCTATTTATGATTCAGCTCAAACAGACGGGAGAAGCAAAGGCAGCAAGAACAAAGAACTGAATTCTGTATTATGGAGGGCTGCTGGCTCAGGTTTCCATGGGCAGAGATGATCTCACCCAACGGGCCCCTCTAGAGAAAGCCCCGAGGAACATTAGCTTTGTGTTTAAAAGGAGACACCATCCATCTGCCTAAGAGACAAGGATCTTTAAGGAGCTACTTTAGAAAGGACTGGAGGTGCAGAGCTGTGAAATCAGTCTTTCCTCATATGAGGGCAAGACAACACACCAGCAGGCATTGGAGGGTTCTGCTTTGAAACACATGGTCCTCAGCACAGGACAAGATGTTCTGGAGACACAGGACTGCCAACCTGTGGAAGGCGGAGTGAGTGGACAGAATGCCTTGGGCCTACTCATTATTCACCACCAACACTCAGCTGCAATTACAAGGCCTGAAGCTGCAGAGAAGCCTGCTAACAATTAGAGGAAAGGCTTAATTAGTAGAGCTTTTACTACTTTGTAGCAAAAAAGGTCCAGCACTGTGTTTGCAGAAGTAGCAGGTATATATTTCAGTAAATATGAAACTCTGTGCTTGGCTTTTTTCCTTCACAGCTGAGTTACCTGGGCAGAGTCACATGTGTTAACAGCTAAAGGCCCAAGGCAGTCAGTTATTCAATATTTCCTTCAGCACTCGAATTTCTCTAAGAGGCAGATTTTTCATGTTTAGGGCTAAGACCTCTACAAGCAGTTGAAGTCATCTGCACCACAAGATCAAAGCAGCTTCTACCTCTCACCTCTGCCATCTCTTTAACTTTCTGCTCATAGAATTCCTGCTCCAGTAGCACCGGTGGGAGAAGAGAGAGCTTGTCATAGGACCTCCAGTGCCGTCTCTTATTCTCCAGGAAGAACATGCGCTTCTCAATTTTCACATCCCCTAAAGCAGAGTGAAAGGCACAATGAAATGGGATGGAGCAGCCCGAACAAAGCTTAAATCCTTCTTTCTCCACACATCAGCTGCTGCATAACTTCAGCATCTCACACAGCACTGTACCAAGCAGAGATACTAATAAAGAATACCTCCAAACCAGATAGCAGGCAGTGACCAGGTATTTACCTTGCTCAAATTTGAAGTCTATATATGAATACTGGTTCATTTCTTTCCTCCTTTTTCGTTTCCCACTGGTTTCGGGAGACAGCTCCTGCCATTTTTTGATAGCATCTGAAAAGGCCTAGAAAACAACAGACAGACTTAAATCCTGTCTGCTCCTGGAAGAAAGCAGAAGCACGTACTTCAGATCGAAGCACTGTACATGTGCATAAGATAGAGCCAAACCGGAGAGTCAAACACCTCATATAGAGACAATCATACCTCTTCCTTTTGTTTGCCTTGCTGCTTTAGGTACTCAAAGCAATCATTCTATAAAAACAAAATAGCCGAATGATACTTGACAACACGTCAGCTATTAACTCTAATACAGCTGGTGGCCACCCTGATGCAGAACTGGTTTGGCTTTTTTGTTGTTGTTGCACGTTTGTTTTATTTAAAAACAAATGAAGCTCGACTACTCAGTGCGCAATCAAGCAAGTGAAGAGACAAGAAGGTTTTTAAGCCCTAGAATAATAAAGAAGCTCAAGCAAGAGGAGCACATCAGGAGTAGATGCAAGTCAAAAGCTTGAAGCCACATTTACGTTCAGTTTGTTGATACTTAAAACAAGTGTTTGAGCAGCTCCATTACAGCGAAACTCTTTAACGAGGAATGCAGGACTCATTCCATAAGTTGTAATAAGAAGAAACAGGACAGCGACACTCAGGCTTCTTTTCCATTACATGCAGTCAGTTCACTAACAGCAGCAGTTAAATGTTTTAAGATTTAGCTAAATGTCTAGGCTTTATTGGCAATTATCACACATTCAGCAGCCACGTGCAGGAACACTTCTCAGTTTAATGCATCACCCTCTACCAACCAGCCACTGTTTCCCCACTGCTCCTATTAGAGAAAAGTAAAAACTTCCTGCAGCATTCTGTCTAGCCAATAAATTCTGCAAGTCTCTACTAAATGGATTAATGCTTCTTCAAAGGAAAGGAAGATTATTAAAAAAGCCCATAACCACACGCTAGCAGATGGTATAAGGCAAAAGACATCGCAATGTTCTCCACTGACACGGGAGATAACCATAGGAAAGGAAACAGGCTTGAACTGGAGAACCTTTCGTGTGATTGCATAGTGCCCCTTGAGTTCATGTAGTGCCCACTTAATGTCCTGGCTGCTCAGCATTTTGAAGTCTGCCATAAGGAGGTCAGCTGCCTGGATAAAGCACCGCTGATCAAGTGGGGCGAGTTTGGAAAAGTCAAAGTAGTCCACTTTAGGCACCTAAGGAGAAAAAGCAGAAGATACAATAAAAAGACTGCTATAAACACACACAAGAACATCCCAAACCACACTTTCAGTGATCAGGACCTTCTGCAAGACAACCTAAAATCCAGGCTACACAGCACCCAGTTCTGAGCACCTATCTAACCCACCAGCTCAGAACACTGTGTGGAAGGGAAGCCACACTATGTCTATGCACTTAGGTTACTAGAAAGGGAGAAAAACTTTACTGGCTCAAGGCTGAGAGATGCTTCCAAGAGTAGAAAGAGATATTCAACGTTTCTCTCCCTCAGGCCACACACAGCTATTTCAACATACTCAAAGTGGCTCAGAGAGAACTTTTTGTCAAATGGACTTAACATCAACGTGCTGTAGGGAGAATTGCAGTTAGGAGTCTCAAAAGCAATGCCTAAAGGCCACACAAGAGAGACCTGAGGGCCAAGTCTACTGCATGTGACAGAATGACCACAGAATTGAAAATGAACACTTCAGAGGTGATGGCTGACAGGCAGGCAGGGCAGGGGGTGTCAGTGCGGGCAAAAGAGCAGAGACAGGGCAGCTGTGCAACAGCAAACCAGGAAAGTGTTGGAAGTCATCTTGCAAGCCACTAACTATTGCTATTTAACACCATCTTAAATGCACCCAGAGGCCTCTTATGAAAGTATGGCTCAACCAAGCACTCCACAAATGCACATTAACAGAATCAGATATGCTGAGGCTAAACAGATGGGAGGAAATGAGGATTCTCTCACTTGCCTTTGTCTCATCTTGGCTGGCAAGCAGGCTGCTGCTGGGATTTAAAACCACTCTGCCTTCCTTCTTCGGGTAATCTGGATTCTCCAGAAGAAAGTTACAAAGTCTAAAAAGATAAATATAGTTACTTCAGGGGTTGGGAGCTCAAGTTCATTCCTCACTTGTCGAATTTTTAATATCCTATAATTATGAGGCTAAGGCAGGCAAGTCACAGCCTGCCCTGGAAGAACCAAGGGAGGTCTGAGACTAGAGCAAACCACAAGTAAATCACTGATAATTAAGTAAAGAATGATCTGCTTTATGACTGCAGAAGGAAAAGCAAGTAGATTTGTCTTTCTACAGTTACATTTACATACACAAAGCTTGTTAGGGTGAGCTATTAACCAACCTATATGTTTCCATGCCAGAGGTGGCCAATCAGGCTGGCTGCCCCACTCACACCCGTGGCTCAACCCAGTACTGTACATGTCAAATCAGGCATGACTAAGAGCCAAAGGGTACTAGCTTTCTGCTACTCTGGAATTAACCTGACAAAGGCCATACAAGAAACAACAGCCACAACACTAGCAGCATTAATTGAAATCTAGCTCTCACCTGCTCTGGCTAATACAGATGCACCTATGGAAAAAGCAGCAAACAAACCCCTACAAAAAAACCTGTGAAGGGCTGAGGTGTTCCTCAATGAAAGATTAAAGATTCAAATTGGAAGGAAAGCCTCCAGTCTCAATCACCTACTTTCATATTGAGGCCTTGAGCAACCTGATGTAGTGGGAGGTGTCCCTGCCCACGGCAGAGAGGTTGGAACTAGACGATCTTTAAGGTCCCTTCCAACCCAAACCATTCATCATATTACTATGATTAGAGAAGAGACAGAAATGTGTTTAAACTGTGCTTACATGCAGTACATACTCCAAATACAGGTTTCATTGTAATAAAGCTCAAAATCACACCTGCACTGTCCAACTTCCACTACAAAACTGATCTGGTGAGAACAGCTTTTAGAACATAATCATCAAAAAAATCACTGGAAGAATTGCACGCTGGCTTGTAAATGCAACACACCTGAGGGTCCTATCACCAACAATCACAACTGTCAGGTAAATTTAAGCTTAACTGAGTATTTCAGCTTGGAAAAGACTTTAGCAAGTAGTTTCAGAACACCCCACTGCCAAGATCCAGAAATACCTCAGAAGCCCTTTTGAAGGGAAGCTTGCTGTAGGCTATCTGTCTGAATCAGACTTCCACAGCTTATTCTCAAGCACCAGTAACCAGCTGTGCTAGCTGGGTCAAGTCACATAGCTGTCCGCCCAGCTCCCCCAGCTGTAGAATAAATATCCTTCTGAAAGGAGCCAGGGACAAGCAATTAACATTTACAAAACTTTTGGAGTGAGAAGGTGCTAGGTTGCAGCAAAGACATAATTGCAGCTAATTTACATTCCTGATGTCAGAAATCAGTCCCTAATTAAGAAATCTGAACTGGCTCGAAGCATTAACCCACTATCAAGGCCTGATTACTTTAGCCCTGCTTTCACATTCAAAGCAGAGGCATTTCTTTTTGTTTAATCAGGTATTGACATATTGAGCCAGAAGCTTTTGACGGAGTGTGAATGCTCCTGCACACAAAAGCTGAATAGATGATACCCTGCTAAGAGCAGCTCCCACATCTTTTCCTTCACATCAGTTGAAAGTTTTAAGGCATCATTTCGGGGAAACAACAAAATATCTTGGCGCTGAGCATTTAACAGCTTCCACCACCCCGCTCCCCCACCATCCCTTTTGTAAAAGATAACTGTTTTAATCCAACAAAACAGAAACTTCAAGGAGCTCAAACCACTGCGAGGGTTTCAGCTGGGGCACATCTGAACTCTTCTGCATGTTGCCATTTCAATGCTTGGGATTTTCAGAGATGTTAACCTTCAATGTCTGACAATTAGTTAAGTGGGTCCTGGCGCGCAACGCACGCACACTTGCGGCACTGTTCATTAATATCTGCACCACAGGACACAGAGCTGGTTAAAAGCCTCATCCCTGCCCAAACCCAGCCATCCTTATTTATTATATTTCAAGCCTGATTCAGCTTGACATACCGTGGAGATCAAAGAGACCCTGCCAGCGAGGCTGACCAGTGCTTTGACCCGTTTGTTCTCGCACAAAAGACGCAGTGACAACTCAAAAGATAGTTTGGTTAAAGGAATAAAAATATGGAGAAGAAATCTTTATCATCCAGTAAGTGGGTAACGCACCGCTGAGCAGACACTGTAGATGGCCTACAGGGAAGCCTGTAAGCACCTTTTCATCTCACTGGGTCTGTGGCACACAATAGGAGAAAAGAGATTTCGGGAGCAAAAAGGGAAGGAACACATTAAGACTGATAGAAGCCGATAGTGGGATTTAATTCTATGGGGCTTCGCTAAATCCCCGCAGGACACAATAACGAGTCTTTTCACGCAATCTGGGAGAGGTTCCTGCCACCAGATGCCCAACTTCACCAGCCCAATCGCCCTGAGGAATGGCCCCACCAGTCTCCTACACTCCCAACACAGCCATCCACACCAAGGAGCACCGAGCACAGGGCACAGGCACCTGAAAGCGTCTCTTGTGCTGGCCACGCCACTGCTGAGGGGAAAGCACTTTCCAAACACAAGGAAGAAGTTACAGTCTGATGACTTTCTCACCCAGACGCCCTACTTTGGGGACATGACTTCACAAGATAGGCAAAGGCAGCAGAGTAGGAAAACCATGCCCAGTGGATGGGATCATCCTTCATTTCTTGCCAGTTCACTTATTTATGGTCCAATAACTAATTCTAAGCCTCACACACTTAAACCCTGCTTAATTAGTGCCCTAGTTAACTGGAAGGACATCAGATTCATACACGATAGTGAATACTCTGGCAACCAACACTATTTCTTCATACTTGTGTCACATAACTAGTTTCAACACGTTTGAGGTAGCGGCGACCGCTGCAGACAGAAAGAGAGCTGGGGCACCTAGCACCAGACACATGTCACAAGTGATTTACTTCAAACCACTCTCCCCTCCTTGCTGCTGGTGCCAACACACGCAATCCTTCGCTCTTCAGCCGCCAGAGCTTTGCCCAAAAGGGTAGGGAGATGATGCAACTATCAATAAGGTTAATGACTTCTCTTAAACTTTTGATTCTAACATGACTCCCAGAGATATCAAGCATGAGGATCACTCAAGGATTCTTGTGCTGCTAAGGCAATTGGGAAAGCAACAGTCCACACAATCCCCACTCCTTTATTTCCCTTCTCAGCTCATGTTTCTGCTCAGTTTGTCCAAAATCAGTCTCTCAACACATATCTAGAATCAATCCTACCACCTCATAAATGTGTTTGCTCTTGTCCATCTGCAAAAAGTGATGTGAGCGATCTCAAGCAGTACCACTGCTGCTTGATTAAGTAAAGGAGATAAAAGCCAACATCATGGCACTAAATATTAAGGGAGTCCCAAACAGGTCAGCTTTACCTGGAAAAAGCCAAAAGCCAGTCAAATGAAGGGGTAGGAAACAATATTCTTCAACCCAAACCTCACCAAGCCACCTTAGTACTATGGTTTATAGAAGTCATCTCAACACCTTAATATCCTGACAGGTACCCTTTTTAAGAACCCTAATAACAGTTAAGAGGAAATGATATGCAGTAGCTTTAAATAAGCAAACCATCTTAAAAGTAGAGAAGCTACAGCACAACGTCAGAATCAGAGCTTTTCTTAAATCCTATTAGAAGGGAAAAAAAATCCAAAATTTCTCTGCTCTTTGGCACTATCAACACCTCTGTGTTGACTCCCAGCCTGGATATGCTCTAGAACAGCATCATTAGCAGGTGGGGAAATGGAACTGTGACTGCAGCCAGACTGCTGTACGATACACCCTGGCTCTCAGCTACACCCTGGCTCTCGGCTCTGTACTTACACATTTAAGTCATAGCAGTTCTTGATGCTGATCAGCTCTTCAATATATTCCTTCTTCACATCTGGGAATCTTGCTTCCTACAGTAGGAAAAGCTAAAGGTTACACAGGTATTAGAGGAGCTGTGTAGCACAACCTAGCCACAGCACCAAAGACAGAGATTTATAGGTAGTTATTGAGCACAGTCCTGAGACAAGGGCCAAAAGGGATTTTAAGAGACCATTTATATCCATCCGGCCTGGATACCACAAGCTCCTGGCTTTCCTTTGCTCCCCAGGATGATTGCTAACAGCTCTTCCTCACAAAAAGAGTAAGGGTAGTAATGTGAATGGCCATGAGCAGCTGGCCTAACGAGTGATTCCGACTGGATGGAAACAGGAGTGGCACGTAGGTACAATCTACAACACAAGAAAAGCTAATATTTACCTTCAGACAGAAAATGGGAGTTCCAGATTGTTCTGAAATACAACATTCCAAAGCAAAAGGAAAAACTCAACACGTATAACCCACCTCCAGCACCCAGACACACCAGCAGCGAGATCAGAACAAACCACAGACCTTTGCAGGCATTTCTGTGAAAGTTCTCCCAGTATCAGCCACATAGCAAAGCTCACCCTTTGCTGCTCTCTTAAATTTACGTAGTTATTGCAATCGGTTGCACCACATAAGATTTCGCGTTGCAAGACTGGACTGGTCAGGGTTGTCAAGTAATGCAAGAATATCTACTTACCCATCTCAAATTGAATCACTGACCAATGAGGCTTTACGTGGAAAGAACACTGAATTATGTTGGCCTGCTAGTTAAAGAATATTTTTCCTCAATCCCAGTTTTCTCAAATAGACTCAGGTAGGGGATGTGGAGGGAAGACTTGGAGGGGATGAGGGTGGTGTTAAGATACAGATGCAGTAAAACACACTTGTTTGCAAAAAAATATAGCACTGGGGTCAGTCTTTCAAACCAAAGTTTTCCAAGGCAGCTCACTGCAGGCTCTTCACCTAGCGGACAGCGGAGTCTCAGTCAAAGTGAAGAGGGTTTGCAGATGAAGTCAAGAGGGCTCTGAGCACGTACAACACTACAAACCTTGAAAAACCTGTCTGAGACTAACATGCACACAGAAGGCAAACAAGCCCTGGGAATACTCACTGTCTCTCTGATGAGCAGTGCAGTGAGGTCCTGGTCCTGCCCAGCAGCTCCTTGTTCTGGCACATTACTAGAGCCAAGTTCGTGAGAGTCCTGTGTGGGGAATGCTGGGCCTGGCTGCTCATTGTCTATTGCTGCTTGCTGACCCGTTTCTTCTGGTGGATGTGCTGGCTGGGGTGAAGCAGGACCTGGAATCCCATCCTGCTGTGGTTCAGGTCGGGGGAAGGCTGGCCCAGGAGCCTCCTCTCCATATGCCCTCAAAGATCCTAGGTCTGCTTCAGGCTGTCCTTGCTGAGGAGCACAACCATTTACTACAGCATGTGGTTCGCCTTCCAATGGCTGGAAGTACGTGTGATCCAGCTGGCTGGTCTCCTGGATGTCCTGGTCTGTACTAGTTGCAGCAGCTGCTCCTCCAAGGTTTTGCTCTGGTTCTGAGTCATCTCCTTGCCATCCCTGGGCTTCCACCTTTTCATCTTGCTGTGGTGGAAGGTCTGCATTCTCCAGACTAACGATTTCTCTGTTAACAACAGGCTGTGGCCTTGTCTTTCTCGATGGAAGCAAACTTGGGCCAGGCTCCTGGTTATCTGTAAGTTCAAACTTGGGGCCATCAAGCTCAGAAGGTCCGGGCTGCTGCAAGGCAACGGTCACATTCTCATCCCTGCTTGGTCCAGCACTGCTCTCCACCACATGATTATATTGGTCTCCCTGACACGGCGGAGTTGAGATCTCATCTTGCAGTTGTGTGCTCCTCAAGGGCTCAACAGCACTTTTAGATCCTCCTTCTCCCACAGCATTTGCACCCTGCCACTGGGCAGCAGGTCTGATCACATTGGGACGCAGAAACTGCTGCTGCTTTGGGGTCTGAAAAGAAGACAGAAAAGAGTAAGTAGGAGTTCTTGTCTCCACATCAGAATCCTCGCTCCAGATGATCTTTTGCGTCTAATCAAATTTCTGATGGGAAACAGATGAAAAGTCTGTTTAGCAAGATGCTTAATAATGCATAAAATGGCAACCCACAGATCTTCGTTTCACTGAACTCCAATCTCAGTCTGTCCCCAGGTACTGAAAGAACATTTGGCAGAACCTGGGATGCACAGGCCTTTCAGAGTGGAATAATTTCCTACACTCATCTCAGTCCCCACTTCCCTCCCAGTAAAATAGCCTGGCAAGGAGGAACTAGCTCATGGCATATTTGCATTCCCACCAATTTATTTAAACAGGCAGGAACCAAAGCTCAAAACATTAATCTCTGGCCTTGTCCTTGCCCCTGGCAGACAGACTGGTGTATGCCAAGGGAGGCTGAATAATCTCTGCTACTGTTTTCAACTAAGAAACAGAAAGGTCAGCTTTGCAACTCCTTCTCAATGCCTCTGGTAACTTCAATAGACAAGTGGAATATATTCTTACTGTAGTTTAGATATGAAACTAGACACTTAATCAGAGTAAGCTAAAGTCTTTGGCCCTTCTCTGTGTGACTGCCTTTGCCAGTGGAAAGAGATTTATCAGGTGGGCTGGCTTTGTGAAACTGCAAAAATGTAAATGCCTGCAACAGCCCAACAGGAATCCAAAGAGCACAGAGAATATAAAACGTACAAGGTCAAACAAGGCATGTTTTGAAAACCTGCCTTCTAAGGAACATCAGGTCCTCTCACAAAGCACTCCCTTCTGGATTTAGATAGATAGCTTTACGGAAGCTACAGCCTTTGTTAAGTGGAACTTCAACTACAACGCAGTGTAGCAGTCTAGTTCTCCGCTCCCATGCCCCAAATATGGTTAAACACTTACCACCAGTAAAACGCTGTCTTTTTAACACTCATTTCAGACACCCTAAGGGAATCACTGCAACCGGACAGGACTCTCAAAGGAATGCATCACATATCTGTGCAGAAGTTGGCTATAAAGGCCATGAATAAAGCAGGACGAGTACAAGAATGAAAAATTACCTCTGTCAAGATGACTACGTCATCGTCGTCTTCCTCATGCTGCTGCTCTGCTGGCAATTCCAACATCAAAGGTAATTCTTCATCTGAGGAATCCGATATGGTGATAAGACCTTCGTCCCTGCGGTTTATCCGGTCTAGAGTAAAGTAAGTAAAGTTAGCTCTTTGCTAAAGGTAAATAATTGAAATGACTGCAGTGCACAAGCACTGGAACACCTGAAGAAGTAATCTTCACATTAGCATTGCGGCAACTGGGAAGAAGCGCTCAAAGGTCACTGGTTCCTCTGCAAGTTACTCCTACAGCCTCTCCTACCTGCCTCGGCCCTCTGAGAAATCACCTGCACAAACTGCAGCCCACCACAAAAGCACAGGCAGGAAACACTCGCTCTGACACTTGGCCAGACTATTCTATCATCGACTTCAGCACGAGTCAAGCTGCTGCAAAAATGATTCTGAACAGGCCACGTACAGAGCACTTCCAAACTTTCAGTGTCTCAGGGATGATACCTTTGATTTTGTTAACATGCAGTGCATCCTAGAGGAGAGAGAAGGTTCTCTGGGCAATATGGCCTCTCCCAAAAGAGAACGCCCTTGTAGGAATACCTTATGCATGACTGAGATAGGACCTGTGGCTGGGGGTGCAGAAAATATCTTGCTATTAGGTGACAGCCTTGTCCCTCAAGACTTGTCAAGAGTGAAATATAGATGCTATCAAGGACAGCTGCTAGAGCACAGGAGATATGCTCTTGCCAGAAACAAGCGGGTTTGTGTCCTGCAGAATCAGCACACAACCCTGCTTCCCCTACGAACTGACACAACGTTTTGGCTTATGCTTTAGCCAAGTATTCCTGAGGATGCATCTATCACCTTTCAGGCGTACACAGAAAGCATCATTTTGAATTCCACTCTTGGAGGAATAGGTGTTAATGCACACAGCCCTGTGAGGACAGGGACGCAGAGCCAGCCTCCCTCCTATGAGGTCCTCAGAAGGGTGGAACACCACAAGCCCCTCAGATCTGCTGAAATACCTCTCCTGGTGTTCCCACAGAGCTAGCAATCTGCCTTAAGGCAGTACAACGTGAGAAAGGCGAGAGCCAAATATTTTCCTGTCAGCATAAAAAGAGAGAATTGTCTGTAGGTGGCTGCGAAGCAACTGTGAGAGAGCAGCGTATGACACGGCACAACAGACCACCACAGCAGGCTCCCACGGACAGACCTCCTGCAAATTTGCTGTCCATGGGTCCTGCTGCTTGTAAGCAGAGTTTTGCAAGGAGTTTGGGAAGTATGCACCAGCTGGTACTCACCTTTCCCTCTGTGACTACGGAAGCTGTTCAAGTTAATTGCGTTTTCATTTCCACCTCTCTCTGCCATTTTCAAGAGCTGTACATGAAAGTGTCAATGCCTGGGCATGGCAGTCAGGCTCGCATGAGGAACTACAAGACAAGAGAAAAACAGAAGAGATATGACAAAAGAAGAATAGAAAAAATAAGACAAACTCAGCCGCAGCCTAATTGGCCTGTCCCAAGACTAAGTTGCTAGATCATTTGGAGGGTGCTCTCAGCACAGTCTCTCCACGAGCATAGTTTTCTGTACCATTTTCTTAGCGCCTAGAAGTAAACACGTTGCTGTTATCTTCTGTTCCGACAGTAAAGACAACCAACTGGAGTGCCATCAGGCCCAAGAAGCCTCTCTGGAGAAGACACAAAGATACTCATAGCTATGCAACCACAGAAAGGGAGGTGAGTTGCAGTGCTGTCCAGTCAGGACTCAAATCCCACACCATACGTGGACCTTCTGTTTCCAACAGGTCAAAAACTTGATCCAATCAACTCAAAGTGGTGTTTCTGCCACCATCTACTGGTGAGAGTAACAAGAGCCACTTGCCTGAGCTGCGGCAGGGCAGCACAGAGTAAGCCTGTATCTCAAACATACCAGTTGATGTCATTACAACCGTTCCCTACTCCTGAAGGCACAGCACGCACAAGTGCTGCAGAGACACCAGCACTGAGGTGAACAGCCGGGACCGTGCGTTAGTCCTGGCAGCCCAGCCGATGAGGAGCTGAACCAAAGTGAGCCACGCTGCTGACACGGAGACATCAGCATCACACTCCGAATTCCCGCATGGGCCACCAAGCTGAGGCACTTCAGAGGGACCCGAGATGCCTGGAGCTCACTTCCACAAGGTCTGCACTGTTCGCACATCAGAAGGAAGCTGCGCCCCTGGCAGGGCAGTGTGTAAGGGTGTGTTTTGTGCCTGTGCTGGGAACAAGTCACACTTACAGAACACACTTTCTTGCCACCATCTGCTATTTTAACGAGGAGACTTCCCTGGTTTACGACACTCCTTCATCAATGAGGTTTTGCTACAGATTCCAGGATATGCCACCTGCTCTCAAACTGCCAAGAGAGCACAACAGGGATCAGGTTCCGCCACAGAACTGAGCTTTTGGGACAAAAAATTTGCTACCCCAACTTGTTTTCAGAGAAGCACAATGAGCTGGCTGGAGGCTCCCGAACAGGATTAGGAGTTCAGAGAGATCCCTGCAACCTGAACAGTAGGTTTCCATTTTATGCTCTGTCAGCTTATAGCTCTCAATTCCCGCTATCGCAGAGCAGCTGAATACATATGGGAACTCCGAGCTGCAATGAGAAAGGAGGTCTTTTTATTGAGAAGTATTCATCTCATTATTAGAGCATGGAGGCATCTGTATTCTTCCGTATTTACTGATGCATAAACTGGAAGAAGATGGTGGGTCTGCTGTAAAATCCTGTTTGCTAGTACACAAGAGCAGCATCAATTCCTCCTTGATAATTCTACTTAACCTGCTCTGCAGGGAACAGGATTTGCAGCTGGAACAGCAAAATGAAGAAATCAGCTCAGATGCAAGTGATTTGCTCATACCTACACCCCACCCCCCAAGGGACTAGTCATTACTGCATTCAAAATATTTTAACACAAGACAAAATAATAAAAAAGTGCAATTTAGCACTTAGAGCATCAAACCCCAAGCCGCATTTCCCAGAAAGGACAAGCCACACGGCAGCGCAGAGGCAGACAGCTTTGGGCAGGAATGCTCCCTCCTCCTGCAGAGCAGCCTGCCCAGACACACACCACAGCCTCACTCCGAGCGCACTGGGATAAGCAGCAAAGGCCCTGGAGCTTTCCCCTCTGCAGGGCAGGACACTTGTGGAACACACACGAAGGTGAGCAGCACGGCTCAGCAGCACAGCTCAGCACCTGGAGCAGCCTTCTCTGGAAGGAACCTCCACCATAAAGGTCTTCAAGGCTTGGCTACAAAGAGCCACCATCACCTGGGCCCAGCACTGATGATGGTCCAGCTTTGAGTGGGACATCAGGCTCAGGAACTGCAGAAGCCTCTTCTAACCAGCATTACTACAAATAAGTAACCACCCCTATACTTGAGGTTTTGGGAGTGTTTCCACTCGGTCCTTCAGCTTCTGCCTTATAAGCTAGGAGAAATAAATCCTACTTTACTCGTTAGAGTGGCATGCAAGGGCTGTTCGTATCACTCCAGGTCCTGGAGCTGAGCAGCTGGGTTGCTGTGAGTGTAGCTGGTGAAAACCCCATCCTTTCTGAAAGGTCACGTCCACATTATTACAGTTATTTTCCCTGGTCCTTGTGAATAACTACCACCTAGTCCTGCACACCAGTTTTCCATCCTCAGTGCTCTCAGTACTTTAGAAAACAAGATCAATGTGTGTTTTG
Source organism: Todus mexicanus (assembly GCA_013389965.1). Classification (NCBI taxonomy): domain Eukaryota; kingdom Metazoa; phylum Chordata; class Aves; order Coraciiformes; family Todidae; genus Todus; species Todus mexicanus. The sequence continues at coordinate 41,210 of WEIS01049523.1, forward strand.
TCATTTAAAAGATGGAGAAATGGAAGCAGGGAAAGGGCCAGTGTGGCCAAGGCCAGCGAGCAGGCCAGCAGCAAGGCCAGGAGTGGCACCCAGGCCACTTCAGCCCATGGACCCGTGTCAACCATTTCTGCTTCCCAGCAGGTGGGTCCTACAAAGTGCTCCTTGCAACAGCCAACAGCCCCTGCACAGCTACCATCCACCTTCATGCAAGCTCATACTCAACAAAGGAACCTCCTATCAAGCAAAACCAGCCAAGAATCATCCTGAGACTGGCTGGAGAGGAACAAGGACATTTGTGAAAGCCACAAATCAGCCCTGGCAGCATCAAGTGGTGAGGACACAGCCTAGGCAGGTGTCTGCTCAGATTTTCTCTGAGCAAAGCTCAGCGGCTTGGATATTTCTCCCCTAAAGGGTCATGCAATGCATTAGCAGAGCTGGGTGGGTTGACGCCGCAAACACTCAGCACAGTCACCAAAAAATCTCCCGAATAGCTCAAATAGTGCTTTGTCCAATGCTGGCTAAACCACAACTGTTCACACCCAAGGGCAAGGGATAAGCCACAAGATTAAGATAATATTCTCTATAGGCAACTCTGGTGCCCATAGAGGAATTTGCACACTTGAACCTTGAGCAACAAAAAGAGGTGTAGGAAATAATCTGAAATGAAATTTGGGATAACAATCTACTCGCCTGTACAAGGGAAAGATGCACATGCATCAGCAAAAGGCTCATGGTGGTTTAAAAGCAGGAATATAATAAACAGCATTAACTTTAATACACTCTCAAGGCAACAACAACAACAAAAAGCCAAGCCTGGAAAGAACTGGCAATGCACCACTTTTCTATTACAAAATAGACTGCATAAAAGCCCAAGCAGCTTAATAAAGCACTACTTTGAGGGGAAAAGCCAAGCTTCCAGCAAGAGCCAGCAGTTCGTTTTGTCAATACTCAATACAGAGCTCAAGTTTAAACAAATATCTATAAGCACAGGCCAGTTCCACCTAGTGGCATGAATAAGCTTATTCATGTTTATAGCATTAGGCCACCAAAAACGTGAAGTAACGAGATCAAAGTCACCCTTGGGTCTTGCCCTACATAAACAACATAATAAAAAGCAAGTAAGACAGATGGAAAGAAGTTATCTCACACTACCTCAGTGATTTCTGTGCCTATTTATAGGTAAAGAATAAAGCTTGCTATAATCAAGCCCTCATGACCATCAGCTTTTTTGCAACATAGTCAAGGACAGGATAATACCAGAACCATTTTAAAAGAAAAAGTTGCAAAAAAAAAAAAAAAGACCATCCATCAGGCAGCTTCAGACTTTGGAAGCTTTTTTTTTTTTTTTCTTCTCTCCACCTTTTTTTAAGAAGTCCCACCTGCACTACAAAATACCAAACTGGATTTGGGACTTGAAACCCTACACAGTGTCCAGGTGACACCAAACTCTTGCCACGACTTCAAAGCCACCTGTTGACAGAGCAGTGCAAACAGCCACGCTGAAGATGGGGTTCCATCAAATTGCCCCTATGTTTTCCACATTGCTCCACGGATTCATGACTCGGCACATTCACATTGTTTCATGGCACAGGCAAGAAAATCCTCCCCACTGGGGCTGCTTCCACAGCAGCCTAAGAGGAGAACAACCCATGAAGAGAATGGCTACTGGAAATAAAAATCAGAGACTGTCAGGGGCTTAGGCACAACCATTCTCTGAACAGACGAGATCTCAGACTGACAGATGAAGTCATATGTAATTTCCAAACAAGTTTCTCCTACACTGAAAGACAATCTACAAAACCACTGGTCCCAGCCACTACTGCAAGTTAACAGATCAGCTGCTAAGAGGTGAAGCAGGTCCCGGGTGCACACAAAATGCTTATGCAAGGATTTTCAAAACCCATTCAAAATCCCTGCAAACACCACGTTACATATTTTTAGCCTAACCTAAAAATAGTGAGCAGCGGTCCTGTGCATATATTTAAACTCCTGGTATATTCAGGCGTTTCCGGATCGCAGTAATTGGAGCAGAACTCAAATCTGCTCCCTCCACCTCACATTTGTGCTGCACTGAGCATCTTCAGATCGAGCCAGAATGTGAAGCGACAGTTGAGGGGAGAACCCTCCTCCTAGACACGGTGTAATGGGTTTTTTAATTTCCGCCTCCTCTTATGCCATTTGAAATCTTGAACTCCCACATACCCAAGACGGGACTAGACTCGAAGTGCTCTCTTCTGGCTCTAGCTCAAGGCAGCAGGACAAGACAGAAAGCACTGCAGGGAGGTAGGGATTGAAATCCCAATCAAACAGGGGGAAAGGAATTTAAAAAAAGAAAAGAACTTGAAAGAGATGTCAGCAACATCAAATCCTTGTGTGTTTTAGCCTCTCCCCCATCCTGCAACACCACTGTTGCTCACGTACATTGACAGAAGAAAACCAACTCCCACTTTCTGCCTGCGGGCAGCAAACGTGGCTGCTGGTAGCCTGCGAGCAAGGTGAATTTCTGCCTCGTTTCAAGCTGCTAAAACAAAGAGAAGCTACTTAAATAATGCATGGCTTGTGACAACCAGCAAAACGGAAAGCTAAAAATTCAGTCCTTAAAAAAAAATATAAAAAAGCACAAGAGAAGGGAAATAAACGACTTACTGTCAAGCATTTCACTGAATCGTTTCAAAGAGTTCATGACTTGCTGGGGGCTGCTGCTTCTAACAGCCACTTACCAAAACCAGGGAGAGTTTAACAGTGGTTGATCGTGTTAAGCGGCATCATCCCAACTGAAAATTAGAAATCCCCCGATCATAAGCCCGACAAGAACCGCTGCGCACAAACAAGTCCTACTCGCTGTGCGCAAGGCAGCTACTGCTGCTGCTGCACCACACCTCACAAAGGGATAAAGCCACGGATGACAACGTGGACCTGCTGCAGGGCTGCTGCTGAGCAGGGCTGTCACCAGGCCTGCCCCCAGCTCAGGGAAAAGTGGGAAACCACACCAAAACCAAAGCGCTGGCCCCAGCCCAAAAGCCTTTTTTACCCCAGGTTTCCTGAAGAGAGGAGTGTGTGGGCAGTGGCTCGCAGGCAAGACCACCTGGATTCCAGCAACAGCTCAGATTGCTGAGAAACAGCACAACCAGCTACAGACACCACACAAAAGCTCCTCTTAGCAGCACGGAACAGGGGTAGACTCATGACAAGTGCATCAACATAGCTCTGCCACCCATTCTTGGACCTGTAGCATGTGCTGAAGAGGAAACACGTGCTAGAAGATCATTTAATAACAGAATTGGTTTGTAAGTGTTAAAACACTCCCTAAGCTTTTCATAAGAAGTCAGAAGCTGGCTTGGTTTACACTAAATAATTTCAGACAGACACGTATGCGCTCTAAGACCACAGGATTCCTGAGATGTGAGAAAAATGAAAGAAGAGAAGCTGAAGTGGACAACTTTGTCTCCATGAAGAGCCCGGTAACACAGCGTTACTGCAGAAAGAAAGAGAATTGACTTCACACCAGAAGATAAGACAAGATAATGCTAGAAGTGTTTTGTGGAAAGTAAATCAAAACTGAGTGTTTACCTCCCCAGACACGGGAGAGAGCCAACACACATTGCTCAGAAAATCTCAGAAGTGCAGCCATCATTTCTGCAGCCACGCCAGCATTGTCACTGGCCTCAGGAGGAGTGCTCCAGGCCAGAATGTTACTAAGATGGACAAAGGGCAACAGGCACAAATTAGAACCCAGGAAGTTCCACCTGAATAGGAGAAATTTCTTTGGTGTGAGGGTGTTGGAGCCTGGCCCAGGCTGCCCAGAGGAGTTGTGGTCTCCTTCCCTGGAGAGACTCCAAATCCACCTGGACACTGTGATCCAGGGCCCCTGCTCTGGGTGACCCTGCAGGGGGGTGGCACCAGATGATCTCCAGAGGGCCCTTCCAGCCCCTACCAGTCTGTGATTCTGTGAAGAGGGATAGGAAGTCTTCAACCTTCTCTGGCAGCAATCACAACTTCTATTCCTCACCCTCTCTTAATCGAGAAGTTGCACTGTGAAACACGCAATGAAGTGAGCAATGCTCTTTCCATCAAGGCTTCCTCTGACGCAAGCTCTCTTGGTAACTGTGAAGTGCTTGGTGATCACAGCATCGATGAAAAGCAAACGATGACCTCACTAACATGGGGCTGCCCGGCTTTACTAAAACCCTGCTTGTGGACAGAACAAGGACTGTGTGTGGCAGCTTGGTGCAGCTCTGCGGTGCGTTTTTATGGACAATTCTCTGCCAAAGGCATTACCAAGAACACGGCAGAAGATATTCTGTAAAGAGACACAACAGGGTATGAGCTACGTATATGCATCATTGCTCCAGTTCAATGAAAACTGCTTAGTCAGGAGCAATGAAGAGAGCAGATTTGTAGGGATTACTTGGGGTCAAATCCCTAACTATACTTTCCCCATTTTGCAAGTCAGCTTAGGAGGTACAGGAAACATTGACTACCACAAAACTTCTAATCAAGCTCACCTGCAGCCCATCATTCCATTCAGGTGACAGTATTGCTTCATTTCTTTTCCTGAACATCCCATCTCCATTTTTATTGCATCTATCGCACAAAGTACAAGAGGAAAGAAACCTGTTCCGTTTGTTCTTACCTAAAAGCTGACCACCTACAATGATCCCAGCTTTCCTAGCAAACCCGATCCCTGCTCTGTGAACACTTCTCTAAACCACAAGACTGTTTAGAAACAGATGTATTTGTTTTCCAAAAATGGGCAACTACTAATTCACCTCAAAGTTTCTGATGCCTTCAAGCTATTCCCTGATGACTGCTGGCATCAAGGTCAGCGGCTGGACATTTCAAGGCTTTCCCATGACCCCCGTCAGTCCTTCTGCTAAACAACAGGACTCCGTATCGTCACATCTCTCTGACCAGCACAAGATTGCTGATTTTGAGGCACACGGAAAAAAAACCCCATGCTCTGCACAAGAGGTGGGGAGCTCTGGATCAGTTATTTGCCTCCCTTACCAAACTGAAAAAAGACATAGCTAAAAAAGAAGGAGCTAAAAATTTACCAAGTCCGGTTAGAAAGGAGCCTTAATGCCACTGCCTTGAGCAGCTCTTTTGGAAAGCAAAGCGAAAATTCAAGGTTTCAAGGGAGGAAGAGGCAGCTCTGCAGTTAGCTCCTGTAAGGCTTAAGCCACAACTCAGACACCAGCAGCTCAGCGCTTCGCTACGGCAGCACAATCACTCAAACTCGACCTCTTTGTGCTCACAGCCTATCTCCCAAACCATCATTTTAAACAACTGCTTTGCTCTGATTTTGCAGTATAAGGGCGGGGACGAACGGAAGGGCACGTGAAGCCACGTGATTTGCAGCTTTGCCACTTCCAGAGCAAGTTTTACTTCCAGTTTTCCTTCCCCGAACTCACGTGTAGCCCAAGAGGAGGAGGCAGAGGCTCCTTGCTCTACACGGCACCGTTATTAAACCCAGCAGCGTCTGGAAGAGCCGAACTCCATGGACTAGCAGGGGCTGCACACACCTGCCATGGCTCCACAGAGCATTGACTGCAACTGCCTTCTCCTCCCCATCAACCCAGTGGCCACACAGAAAAGAGACAGAGAAATACTCCACGTGCCTAGGATGTACAGGAGAGTTGTACTTCCTAGAGCTCTCCAGGGGAAAGCAACCAGCATTTTCTCTCCAAATCCTTAGTAGCTTTTTATTCCTTTTTTTTCTTTCCTTTTTTTTAAAGGTGTCACGGTTTGAGGCCAGGGCACCCCCAAATCTGCAACAGAATGTGCCCCCCCTACTCCCCACCCAAAAGGGAAGAAAGGAAATAAGGGAGAGAGACTTATCGATTAGGAAAGGAAACTAGAAAAATTAAAGGAAAGGAAACTGAAAAATTAAAACAATAATAACAAAAAAGTAAATATATACAAATACGTACAAATCCAGTATTGAACCCAACCACCCTTGATGGTAAATATGTCACCGTCCCCACTGATGCTGTGGAGCAGTCCCAGGCAGGGCCCAGCAGCAGACGGGAACTGGGAGCTGGATTCAGGGATGCAGCCCAGACTGGTGCCGCCAGCCACCGGGCACAGCCCAGAACCTGGGGCCCAGCCAAGGCCAAAGTTGGAGGCCGAGAGCAGGACCGGCGGCTGCACGGCAAAGCTGGAGCTGCCAAGGCCAAACCAACCAAGGAAGAGTCCTGGAGCCAAGAGAGCAGCTCG
>WEIS01049526.1:0-15884 GCA_013389965.1 Todus mexicanus
TCCAACCCAAACGATTGTATGATTTTGCACCTGGGGTGCAGTCAGCTGGAGGACACCCAACCGCTCAGCTGAAGGTCCATTTTGAGGCTCCTTGAGCATGAGTTGGGTCAGCGCGTCCCCTCTGCTCTGCATCAGCAGCACAACAGTTTGCTGGGTGGCTGCTGGTGCCACACGGGCTCCAGTAGACATCTCACTGAGCTGATCCCCCCCCAGTATGAAAATCCAGTCAAATACATTTTTCTGGAGCAGCGAGCACTATTCTTTTTCTCTTTTCCTGGTGTGCTGGGGTGGGCAGACTGAACCTGCCTTTACATCACTGCCCCTCCTCTCTGTCAAGAGTCCCAAAATAAATTCAAAGTATAGAAAGGCTGTATTTTAAAATAGATATTAATGAGAGAGCAGGGAGATGTGTTCACTGCGGTGATGGTCAGTCTGTGAAGGCTATGCAATAAAATAGAATTTTAAACGTCATTTGAAATAATAATATACATTGTCTAAAAGCTTTTTTAAAAAAAAATTATGAAGGCTGGACCTTTCTTTTCATCATTTAGAAGTTAACCTTGTTTGTTAACATGCTAGGAAGGGGCACAGGAACCTTTATTCTTCCAGAGGGTTGAATTCTTTTGTGAGATATGATAGACAAAGCTGGCATCCCTTGTACGAGATATGTAAAGCCTGTCTCCAGACATTGTGACATTGCTACAGACAGAGTTTGTCATCCATAAATTTACAGCTTATTTCAGCCGATTCATAAATTGACTAGATTTTTTTTCTGAAAGTAAAAAAAAATAAATATCTCTCTCTATAGGTGTATAAAATACCCTGTTACAGGTTGTGTTCTATTTAGCCCTTGATTGAAACGTATTGCTCCTCAGTATCTTTTAGCTATGAAAATTATAATATGGAACAGAGATTAGAATGAAATTATCATGGCTGGGAGGCATTTACTCAGTGGTGGCAGCCACATAAACCTGAGCCCTGAGAATGATGATAATGCGTTAGGTTCTGCATGCCCGGTATTATTGCCCTACATTATGGATGTTTCATTTATACTATTCCGCGCAGCCCAGCACCGCTGACAGATAGGTAATTACTCGCCGCGCCGATGAACACTTATCAGCCCCGCCGCTGTTTATTGCGGGGATGAAGTGCGCTTGTCAGTCAAGGTCACTTGTTTGTGTGTCCTTTTTAATAGTTCTTTCACAGTTGTTGAACTTTGCGGGCGGTTCTTACGGTGGGTTGCTTTCCTACGTCGCCTGCCTTATTAAAGCCGCCCGGATTTATCGCTTTCATTGATAAACAGCCCGTTCGTGGGCAGGGGAAGGAGGGGATTTGGCTGGTGGCCGGTCGCAGGTGACCTCGGAAGCGGCATTTTGGAGGAGACCCTGAGAGCCTGCTGTGCCACCAGCGTACGCTGCTGAAATCCCTCTGGAGAAAGATAAACCCGACTGTAAAACGGCTGGAGCTGCAGGGGAGGGCTGCAGGCGGCTCTGGGGCTGCTGCTCCTGCTTTGGGGCGGAATATTTGCCATTTCTGAACAGAGCTCTTATTGTTTGCACCCTCAGGACCTGCGCGCCACAGGCCAAGTCACTTTGTGTGCCTTCACATCAGGGCTTCCTCTTCTGCAAGAAACCTCACGGGAACTCGCTGTTACTGTGTAAAATATGTTTGCCAGGCTATGTCTGTGGCTCTACAATGAATTTGTGCTTCCTGTTCTGCAAAGTAACAGTGTCAGAGGTGTTATGGCAAGCTTCTAATTGCTTTGGTTACCAAGAAAAAAGTTACAAGCTTTTTCTTTTCTTTCTTTCTTTCTGTTCTTTCTTTCTTTCTTTCTTTTTTCCTTTCTTTCTTTCTTTCTTTCTCTTTCTTTCTTTCTCTTTCTTTCTTCCTCTCTCTCTTTTCTCTTTTCTCTCTTCTCTTTTTTCTTTCTTTTTTTTCTTCTTCTTTTTTCTTCTTTCTCTTTTTTCTTCTTTCTCTTTCTCTTTTCTTTCTTCTCTCCTTCTCTCCTTCCTCTCTCCTTCCTCTCTTCTTCCCCTCTCTCCTCCTCTCTCCTCTCTTTCTCTCCTCTCCCCTCTCCTCTCCCCTCCCCTCTCCACTCCACTCCTCACTCCTCTCTTTTCTCGCTCCTCTCTTCTCTCGCTCCTCGCTTCCCTCTCCTTTCTCCTCTTTCTCCTTTCTCCTCTTTCTCCTCTTTCTCCTCTTTCTCCTCTTTCTCCCCTTTCTCCCCTTTCTCCCCTTTCTTCTTTCTTCCCTCCCTTCTTTTTTTAATGAATTTTTTCTTTCGTTTTTGTCCCTTTTTTTTCTCTCCTTTTTCCTCTTTCCTCTCTCCTCTTTTCCCTTTCTTCTTCTCACACTCTCTGTCTTTCCTTCTTTCCTTTTCTGTTTGCCACCGAAGCCTTATTAGAAAAAACAGAATAACCTCTAGGACATAACAGTCGCTCCAACTGAGATAACTGTAGCTATTTTCTTAAGCCCGAAATCAGTCTGAGTTTGAGTGCTGTGAGATTTACACCATGGCTCCTTATTACCAAAGACCCAGTTCACAGGGATTTCTGGAGCATGTCTGGAATTTCCCTGTGTCTTCCCAACTTCTGCGCTCTGGCACCTTCTCAGTCCTCTTCATAGAGGGCACTATTTTGAAGTGGAGACTGAACATCCAATTAAATGCAAATTTTATTCAAGCATTAAAGCAGACTCACATTCATTCATTAAACCCAAATGATGCTTTTATTTAGAAAAATATATCAGCACATGGTAGCGCCACATGCTGCTTATAAATAGCTGTGGTGATCCGGTTGTGCAAAAGTATATAATTTCATTATTAAAGGATTTAAACTCCTTACAAGGTGCACAGTGGCCATGAATGTTTCACTTAATTTGATTACATCCATAGAAAAAGCATTTCCCTTCCATGGGAGGCGATGGGTCTCCCGTCTTATGGCGCTGTTCTGATATGTTAACGATCCCAAGCTCACCCTTGGAGGCGCCGACTTGGCCAGAGCTGGATCTCTTTCCTACTTCGGGTGTGAAAATGTGAACTGAAGTGATTTGGTTCGTTTCTGACTCTCTCCTGCCAAGCTTCCACGTTTTCAAACCACTTCCTTCTCTTAGTTCTTAGTTACCAGAGTGTTACAAAGAAAGGGTTTTGATCTCATGTAGATAGCATAGCATTAATTACCCTGACACTAATTAAACTGCATCAAACAAATACCACCGTGTTCCTCAGGGGGACAACAGAAGGCAGTTTAAAATAATTACTGGAGCTTCATGCATGTGTGAAGTTTTCATTACTCTTAGGACACCAGCAAAAGAGATTTGATATCATTAAAATCCCACCCCCCGATCTTTCCCCCACTTCCTTTAGTGTTTGCAAAAAATGACTAAAATTTCCTTGGAGCATATTGATGTCTAAATAGTAGTGATTCCAGCTCTTGCGAATAGTAACTTTTCTTTAAGAATTGTAAGGCTGTGAAGCAGGAACAGGTGTTCCAGTCCACATTCTGGTATGATTATGTATTAGCTTATGTTTGTCAGACCATTTCATTAACCACCCACTGCTAGCGCATATACGTATACTTTGTTCTTTCTGAACCATGAAATGAAATGCATATATCTTCACTAATGCTTCCTATCAATGTAAATGAGAAAAGGAGGCTTATTACCGATCGCGGCTGCTGTGAAGCACACACCTCTGTACCGTTACAGGTAATAAACAGCTTTTTGTAAGTAGGAAGCAAGATATATTGAGTTCCGTGTGCAACAAGGCGCCGACGTGGCTTCCGCTGTCCTGCAGTATTAATAGATTGCAGTTCCCAGTCGTGTGTACACATTCAGTAGGACACACCAAAGCACCTTGCTGCTCCAAAAGTCTCTGTTTCTTCCTATCCTCGTATCTTGTAAATGCTTCACAGCCAGCGAAACTTTGCTGGTCAATGGGCAGCTTCTCTGAGGAAAATCAGAGTGTGTTTGAGCAAGCACTGGGTTCTGGATCAGCAGTCGCTGCTGTCAGAGCCTGCAGCGGTGGCAGCAGCTTTATAGGGACTTGGAAAAAGTGGGTGACAGAGTGATGTCCCTGCCTGGGGCAGCGGGTTGGACCAGATGGTCTTTGGAAGGTCCCTTCCAACCTAACCCATTCTATACAGAATCACAGAATCCCAGCATGGTGGCGGTTGGCAAGGCCATCTGGAGATCATCTCATCCAATCCTGCTGCTCCAGCAGAGTCACCCAGAGCAGGGGGCCCAGCATCGCAGTGTCCAGGTGGGTTTGGAATCGCTCCAGAGAAAGAGACTCCACAACCTCTCTGGGCAGCCTGGACCAGGCTCCAACACCCTCACAGGTAAGAAGTTTTTCCTCCTGTTCAGATGGAACCTCCTAAGGAACATGGAACTTCCTACAGGCAGTTCCACAAACCACAGTCCAGCAAGCAAATTGCCACCAGAAACAGTAAGTGCAGAAAATTTGGAGTTCCAAACTCGATAGAAATGCTGCACTTTGCTAATTCATGCTTGGCTACGCATGAAGCACTGCCTTCCCTTTTCAAAGTTTGTGCATGTCCGTCCTTCATATTTCCCAGTGCCCTAAAGTCACCAAAACCATTGCACAGGGTCATTTAGCCTCTTTATTTTTCAAGTATAATTCTTTGAATTTAGTACTGATGGAAAATGCCTACCCTGAAAGTTATGTGGGACAGAAAGCATGTCCCAATCTGCGCTAGTCATAGCATTCCAAGTATGTGATTCTTTCTCAAAATTTCATTATGTATAAATTGAACATATATAGTCATATATCATAACCCACTTATTTTCTGTCTCCTTTGAGGAGCTGTTGCAAAGATTTCTCCGTAATGGAAGGTCCAGCGATGCGGGTGGTGCTTCTTTCTCTTTTATTCTTTTAAATTAAAGTAATGCCTTGATATTCCTAAATCTGCCTCTGGAATATAACATTGCATTAGGGTTGTGCAATCGAGAGACTAAGCAGAGATGATCAAAACTGATTGGAGAGGAAATACAAAATTAATCCAGTTGTAGGATTCTGCGAACCCAACAACACGCACGGCAGAATACTTTTATTTCTTTGGAGCCAGATGGTTTGTCCTATTTTAAGCTGATAGATTCTTCATGCATTTCTTTTGGATGTCATTGGTTTTAACTGCCAGACAGTATCTACTGTTAGAACTTTCCTTATTCCTGGATTATTTAAAGAGTATTTTTGGCACATTCAAATGATCATACTGTACACCAAGTTAATTTTTCCTTACACTTAGCTCATACGTGAAAAAAGTGTTTATATAATGAAAAAAACCCTCTAAAATGAACAGTTCTTTTTTTCCTTCTTTTGACATGATGTTGACAGAAGTCGCTTTGATGTAGTTTAGAGTCATGAATTTTCTATCTGTTCTGTTTTTCCTGGGGCTCCATCTATTCAGACATCCTGATCTGTCATTTTGCAACACTTTGTGAAGTGCTTGACAGATAGCGGTTTTGACAAGTGCTGGACATCAGCAGCAATTCCGAATAAGCAGTGTATATTTCTCCAGGTAAAGTGACAAAACGTCGAAAAGCGTAAGAGGAGCTGTGCAGTCTTCAATCACATTTAATGCTACGAAGCAAGACTTTTTCTGCTCCTTCCGTTTGTTCTGGTGGCGTGCAGTGGCTCGGGCTTGAGTAGCTGCTGGAATTTTGGATGGAGAGCTTCCCATTTTCTTTTTTTTTTCTTTTTTTTTTTTTAATTTGTGTGTGTATTTACTAATATATGACTAATTTCTCCGACCTGAGTAGCTGGGACTGAGAGCCGGAAAAGTGCAGCACAACTAATATTTCATGTAATATTAATTTCCAGGTTCTTCTAGTGTTTGACATAAACAATAGGTGTGTGGTCACTTACCCCTGTTTTTGTGTTGGTTTTGCAATGTTATTTTAATTCCACAAATAGGGTGTATAAAGAAGGTTAATTTAGGCAAGTCACCATTATTCATTAGTTGTTCGTTTTCCTATTCCACTCCTCAAATCCTTTCCTGGTGGTTGTTTGCATTCCATCATCCTTAAGTCCTCTTAGATTCCGTATTTACATTGCGTGGTATATTGAAAATGTAAAACATTTCATATAATTATTTTGCATCTGTATTCGCTCAAGAAACAGCTGTTGAAAGTTGAGGGGGATGCAAAATGGCACAGCCTGAAGATGTTCTTGTTCATTCAGCTAACTCCTTTTTGATGTGATACCTACTGGCAGGGTTGTGTGGTGAATTCAACTTCTTTGACAGCCATCAGCCCCACTGACCAGTAGTTTCAGGTTTTTTTTGTAGTTAGGGGAAAGATGAGAACAAATATTTCCATAATTTAGATTTTTTTTTTCAGCTGCTGGATCGAAAGCCCCTGCCAACAGCTATCTAAATCAACACCATGCCAACATGTTCTGTAGTCCGAAGGTCACTCAAACATCTGGCCCCACAGTCTTGTTCTTTAAGGTTTGTCACTGGGCAGCATCTGTTTATAGATTCTTTCTCAACCTCTCTTTGATCACTTTGACAGCAAAAAGAAGCTTCTATCACCCTTGATGTGTTAAGATAAAAATATCAGGAACATGAGAGCGTTATAAAAATTGGGTGCTCTTTCATGTAATACCATATCTGCACTTTTAGTTCCTTGGGTTTAATTTATTATTTTGTGATTTTTTTTTTCTCCTTGGCTGAGTTAGATGGAATTACGTACTACTCTCTGCTCTTGAGATTAAAAAAAAATATTGTCAGAGCTGATATGTTCAGTGGGAATGTGAAAATGGCTACACTAAGCAGGTCTTGCCCAGCTGAGCTTGGTCAGCATTTTGGAGGGGGAAAAAAAAAGTTTGGAAAGTGAGCAGAGCCGGCATATTTAGCTCTGGTCTATTTTGAGTAGCGTGTTATCTAACTCTCTCCAGTATGTATTGTGTGCTCCTACAAGGAGTTACCCGATTCCTACAAGTTTATATAGGCACCTGTGTCTTTAGATATTTCTCTTATAAATAATTATGGAGGGGGGAATGAAAATATTATTGTTTCTCTGTTTCCCTTTAATAACTTTTGGTTAACTTTTAGCTCTGTCATTTCAAAACAATGAGGAACTTCTTGCTTTGTTCTAGACCAGAATAAATAGGCTCTCTTCACCCTGGCCTTTGGCTTTAGAAAAATATTTGGTAGTCTTTGACAGGGTTATAATGATCATGTACGCAGTGAGACACTGGCACACGTTGCCCAGGGAAGTTGTGGATGCTTCATCACTGGATATGTTCAAGACCAGGTTGGATGGGGCTTTGAGCAACCTGGTCTAGTTGAAGATGTCCCTTCCCATGGCAGGAGACCTGGAACAAGATGATCTTTAAGGTCCCTTCCAACCCAAACCATGATTTTGTAATTTATCAGCATTTATCAGATGGTTTATATCATCATGGAAAAAGTGACGTGTTGTCTTACGGAGTCTCATGGTCCTATCCTCAGCAAAGGCACTTTGTCTGGAGATGTATAAACCAAGGACAGACACAGTCTGTAATAGGATTGCAAAAAATCATGGGTATGTGGAATTAATTTGTGTGTATAAGCTTCTAGAGCTGTAGGCAAATGCTGCAGACTGCTCTGGAGGTCTTTATTACTCCATGGAATTGGTACACCATGTTGGCAGTTATTCAGACCTGCTCATCTTCAGTAGAGAGAGGTCTTCACTTGAGAACTTAATTAAACGAGCACATAAAGGCCTTAGTCCTGCGCATCTGCCATTGACAGTTCCCTCAGTTCTGAGGTGGTGGAGCAGCCTCTTCCCAGCCACTGGTGGCATGACAGGAAAGGGACACCTGAGCAGCGAGCAGTGGTCCTGTCAGCAAATTGGAGCTTTGGATGAAAACTTTTGTTTTCCCCAAGAATGCAGCTAAGCCGTGAAGAGTCTTAGCAGTAGAGAAGTTTGTAGCAATGCAGGGAAAAGAAGAAAGCTGAAGGGCAGATGTGGCCTCCTTCCCCACCTCCAAGGTGTTCAGAATGAAGAAGGAAGATCTTAATCCTTGCTGAACCATGGCCAGTGGCTTTGAGGATCAAGGTGACACGGACACTTGCTGAGATTTCTAGTTGTGTGGAAGAGGAGGGAGGTCAATCTTGAGGGATATTTTCAGGAAGAAGCGGCAACATTTTGTTGTAATCTAATATGCAAATCCAAGCCTAAGACTGTAGATCTGAAATACGCGGAGGGTAGGCGCTTCCATAGTAACTGTTAAAGAGATGTAGGCTTGGAATTTCAGTTCCAACTAGCGCATTTAATAGCGTACGAACTGTTTAGGCGAGATTACTTCAGAGTCACTCTGCCTAGAATCTTGCTTTTTATTAGGATGGTGTGTTGTGAAAATGGGTCAATTGCACGATCCCACATCTGCTCCGTTCTCCTGCCTCTTACTTGGCGTCATGATGTTCGCTTCGCCCTTTCTCCTACTGCATAATCTTTCAAGCCCACTTGGAAGTATGATCTGAACTCTTTATCCCACACCTTGCTGCTTTTAACTGTATGTTGCTTAATCCCTGTCTGCTTGTCTTTCCTTCTTTCACTCTCCTTTCCTTCATAGCAATATTTTAGCTGTTCTCTTCATCTACTTGAATACAGTCTCATTGTTGGAGGGCTGAATTAGTGACAGCAAGTCTTAGTCCACTCCATTCACTTAAAGACAGAGTTTGACTCGGGGAAATATCTTAGCTGAAGGAGGCTACATAAGAAAGCAAAGACTTTGAGTGGGAATGTTGTCCATAATGTTTTTGTAGAACAGCTGCACTTGGTATCACCTGCAAGAATGAGAAGGTTTTGTCCTCTTACTAGGGTTAACATCAGAGAGATGTAAGTGATTTCTGAGAAAAATAAAGCAGGTTTGGACATTAGAAAACCTGCTGTAGCCTCTGAGGGGAATTACAGAGCATCCTTGGATGATGATCTGAAAGGTCTCTTCCAAACAAAGTGATTCTGTGATTCTGCAGTAGAGTTTCCAGAGACACCCTGCTAGACTGATTTCATGCCCTCTAGTTAAAGGACTTCTGCCTGTTTTCTGCCTTCCTAGATCTTTAGGTGACTCCCGGATCTACTCCTTTCTCTTTCAGCTTGATGTTCTCCTTTGGTTTATTCTTCATCCTGTCCTTTGTCCTTCTTCCCACTCCAGAAGCTTCTCTCAGACAGCACCAGGGATGTTCTGGTGGTTAGAAAACTGGCATCTTAGTGGGATTATCAGCTCCATTTTTTAGTCAAGAAGGGCTTCTAATTAAGAACACGGGCCTTTACTGTGTCAGTGATGTCTTTAAAATGAGCTGCTGGCATTGCACTGTGCTGTCTGGGAGCACACACAACTGGTCTAAAGCCCCTCGGGAGCCATCCCTGACTCACTGGCTGCAAGACAGAGTTAAACTGATGGCTGATGTTTGTTTTCTGGGATGAAACTTCCCATAGGTGATATCAAAGGCTGAAGAGCCTTTCCAAGGCAGACCGGCGTGTTTTATGTACAGAATAAGTGGACTGAACATGGTACAAAACAGCATGTTATGGAAGCTCTAAGTATTTTGTCACATTTCTTGCACAAACAACCAGGCTCATAACCAGCGATGCCACCTGTAATTAAAAATGAGATAATCCCGGCAATTTGAGAAAGTCTTATGCGATTAATATCCATTTCCTAGTCGCTTGCCTCAGTGAAAGATAATGAATTGTAGTAAAGACATTTTTTGAAGCAATGCAATATAATCTTCTCTAACCACAAGGAAATGTTTAAAGAGTAAGAAAATGGATAATGCGATTAATTACTAGGATATTGCAATAATCTAACCTCCGTGGTAGAAACTCGGTGCCTAGGGGACAGTATTATCCACATGTTAAATTGAAATGAACAATAACATTCTCTTTGCCATCACAGCCTAGGAAATGGCAGATGCAGCTGCAGCTCTGCAGGGTTGTTTGAGTTGAGATTTCAGAGCTGTTCTTGAAGGTGCAGAGAGACGTGTGTTCGCCGGGAGATACTCACAGAAGGTCTGTCTCTATATATCCTAAAGGCCAGAGATTTTAAGACTTATCTTAAAAGTATTCATAGGCTTTACATCATCCCAGTGCTCCCAGATTTCGCAGGTGGATTTTGTATCTAGATGACGGGTAAATGTGGCTGTGTCCACCTCCTTTCCAGCTCTAACCTAGGTTTTAAATCCATGCACAAGTGAAATAATTACACAAGTAAGTGTTTCTCAAACACAGATTTTTGTTAGTTGTAAACACTGGATCTCAAACTCAGCCACGTTATTTCCAAAACAAACTGTAATGAAGAAAACAATAAACACAAACGCTTAATTTTGAAAATATCGATTTCCAAGGAAAATAAATAGAAGATATCGTTGATGATAGTTGGTATGAAAAACAATACACAGTTGCTGCAAGCTGGTATGCTGAGCGTTTTCCTGAAGGACTGTAAACTCTTAACCGATTGGGTATAGGGTTATAATTTACCGACAGTGTTTTGCTAATATTACAGATGGCAGTAGAAGCTCAAGATTAAATTACTTATCTGATATTCAATTAGAAGGTTGCTTATTATCTAACAAGAAAATGAGCGTTTAAAGTCATCTCAGTTGTAACAGTAAAGTGATAATGCATGAGTCGGTAAAATACGGCAGCAATAGTAAGGAGAACATCGGGAATTGAATTCACTCTGCATGGGAGGGTGTAATAATGTGCACGTTTTCATATATGTTGTTGCTTGTTCATTATAAAGGAGAGAGGTCAACAGGAGCAAGTTTGGTGAGGAGCGGCTGAGGGACCTGGGGTTGTTGAGCCTGGTGTAAAGGAGGCGCAGGGAAGACCTTCTGGCTCTCCACAACTCCCTGACGGGAGGTTGGAGCCAAGGGGGTCAGGCTCTTCTCCCAAGGAACAAGCAGCAGGACAAGAGGAACCAGCCTCAGGTTGCCCTGGGAGGTTTAGTTTGGATATTAGGAAAAACATCTTCCCCTAAGGAGTTGTTAAGGCCTGGTCCAGGCTGCCCGTGGCTCTTGACACCTGTTCTCTAGATATCGATAAGCATTGATAAGATCTTGATAGGAGAGAGAATCATACAGATGTCGCTGTTGAGACGGACTAAGCGACATACACACAATCTCGTGTTCAAATAATTCCGACTTTATTCTCTCGTCCCGCTACACTTATACCCGATGCTGGTGTATGTGTCCCCTTCCCATTGGTCCAAAGTTGTTTTTCTTATCTCCCATCGGATTTCCTTTGTCAGCTCCTAAGTGTTGCCTCCACAGCGATCATCTCCCTTAAGTTGTTTCCTTGAGTGAGCCCTGCCCTGCTTGTTCCCTCAAGGGTATACCATTGTCTTCTCAAGGTCACAGGCGCCTCGGTCCAGCCGAGGTCCCCCACATACAGATGATACTTCATGGTTTGCTATAAAGACTAAGTAACATTAGAGAAATATCTTTCACCTCTCTTACTTCATGCAAACTTTTTCCAAGTACGGGCAACAGATAGATTAAATTTTACTTGTACTAATAAAGATCATAGAATCAGAAAAGCGTAGAACCATTTTGGTTGGAATAGACCCTGAAGCTCATCAAGCCCAACCATCAACCCAGCACTGCTTGGTCACCACTACGCCATGTCCCTCATCACCACATGTCCACGGCTTGGAAACCCCTCCAGGGATCGTGGGGACTCCACCCTTGCCCTGGGCAGTCTGGGACAGGCCTGGGGAACCCTTTTGAGATAGCTTGAGCTGGCAGAGCTGGAGCAAGACTCAGCACTAGGAGTAGGGTGCACATTTCATGCAATGCCATCCATCAGTTCCATCCTGCAGCACGCACTTGCAGAGGTAGCTACTTTTCATTTGTTTTTCTTTATAAACACACTTGGAACTCTTCAAGCTACCCAATCATCAAATCACACGAAAATACAACTGAACCAAGCCAAACCAAAGAAAACAAAAAAACAAAATAAAGCCCCAACAGAAACCACAAAAAAAATCCACCTTTGGACATGTAGATCCATCACCTGTAAGTAGCTGCACACTTAGTTCTGCAGAGTGGCTTCAATTAAGGGTTTGCTTGTGTTTTGCAGGGTTTGGAGCCCTGTACTGCACAGTGCTTGAATTTGTTGCTGCATGTTAAGACCACGATATTCTAACAGACGTGTCCTGAATTATATAATACTACTGAGCACCCTTTTCTAATTTTCTTAATGCTGTGAGTCATTCGGCTTCTGGGCATTAGTTAAGTTGTTACATAGATGATTTCCCTCATAATTGTCGACAGTTTTGCTGCCTTGTTTTTCTCTTTTTCGTTGGCAAACAGGATGTTTTCACTGGTGGTAATAGAGTTGCCTGTTGCTCTTGCGAGCTTAGCCAGCTGTGAAGCTGTGCTTGCCTTTGTTATTACCCTGCACTTCGGTACAAAATGCAACCGATTAATTATTGTACTAAAACATAGCCGCTGGGCCCGATCCTGGGGGGTATTCTCTTGTTGCTTTACGTTTCCATTCAATTTAATGGCAGTTCGGGCTGTTTCTGTGTGATTTCCCTCGGCTGTCACTGCCTGTTCCTTCCAGATACTTCAGCCAATATTTTCCACTCTTGATTAAATTCAGGTCTCTGCTCAGGAGCTGTCACAACATCTTCCAATCTCTTATTTCCCCCTCGATGTTGGAGTTGAGGTGTGCAGGGGTGGAGGTCTCAAGGTCCAACAGTTCTGAGTCACCGTGGAGCAGCTTTCCAGAGTAACTCCCATCTTTAAGCATCCAAATATTTGGCCCATAACCCACCTTGAACATCATAACTCCATTTTGATCTACTTTTGGCTCCGACTGGAGTTGCAGTAGACTTGTTGGGGAGTTAATAGCTATCACGACAGTTTTTATTTTCTAAATGAAACAATGCCCCCTTGTGCTCTAGGATTCGAGAGGTCTGATTTCACCGTCAAAAATCAAAATAAAAACAAATAAAATCTTTTCAGACAGATACTTCTTGTCCCTAAATCTGCCAGCTACCACTCAAATGCTGTCACTGTCACTCACGGGTAAGAGGGAAGAATATTGTCGGCGCTGAGCAACAAAGAGGAGGCACAGGGACAGGAGTAGGGGATAAAAACACACTTGAGAAGAGCCACACGTTGGTTAGGGCAGGGAGAAAGCAAATTATGGAAGAGAAAAATAAAATGAAAGGGTCAAGACGAGAAACAGTCTAATGAAAGGAAGTCAGAGAAAAGTCAAATTAAAACTGTCTGCCTAATGAAATGTAAAATCTAGAGAGTGATAGAGAAGCAGCAGTAATACTAAAAAATGGAAGTAGGGGTTTTTTTAGAAAAAGGTCAGATTTAATAAAGGTGTTATGGAAGGAAAGGACGAAGAGGCTAAGTGTGAAACATACACAATCAAAATTAACCAGGCAAGTATAAACAGAAGGTATATATTAAGTGCATGAATACTGCAGAAATTAGTTGAATAAATGTAGTTTGATATTTTCTGTGCACTAACAAAACAGATTGTCAATGCAGAAATTTAAGCCAGAGTTACTCCAGAGTAAAAGAATAAGCAAACTCAGTAAGCCATCAGGTGAAAGAGTTGATCTCTCTTCAGTTTCACCTGTCACTAGCATTTGATTCTTTAAAAATTAAAATGCTAAAGTACAGAGTTATTCCTGATGGGTAGGGGAGACGCATGTGAACCCTGAGAACATAGCTTGTCCTGTTTACAGACAGCAAACTCCAAGGGGTGATGGATTTAAACTAAAGAGGGAGATTTAGACCAAAGAGAAGGAAGAAATTGTTGATACTGAGGGTGGTGAGAGCCTGGCCCAGGTTGCCCTGAGAGATGGTCACTGCCCCATCCCTGGTATCATTGCAGAGGAGGGTGCCGGGGGCTCTGAGCAACCTGCTCTAGTTGCAGATGGCCCTGCTCCCTGTAGGGGGGTTGGACTAGAGGAGCTTCAAAGGTCCCTTCCCACTCAAACCATACCATGATGCTGTGCCTTCCTGCAGTGAACGGGACGTCCCCCTCAGCTCTTGAGGACTGATCCATAGAACAGAGACTGCCATGAATCACCATCGCTGATGGGGCACGGGGCTATGAACGCTACCAGAGGGATCTGTAAAGCTAAAACAGACAAAAGAAAAGCAAGCAGAAAAAAAGCAAAGGAAACCAGCCCATTGCTGCAGCTGCAAGACCTGCAGACAACCCGTTGCTCTCAGGTTGTTATTTTTCAGTGGCAGGCAAGGATAAAATAGCACAGCTCAGAAGCAGGGATGGCTGCAAATGGCTTTAAGGAAGCTTTATGTTCCCACAGTCCTGGAGCAGCAGTGAGTCAGTCAAGTCCCTCGCTGTAAGTTAGAATAGCCTGAAGGCTGCTCTAAATCATTCCAGCTGCCAGTGACCCTGCAACAGCAGAGAGGGGTTGCTGGGGCATAGCGAAGTCTTGGCTGTACTTCTCCTCCTTTGGCCATGTCCTCGAGCCCGGCCAGAGGAGCTGATGGGAGGGAGGTGAGGGGGAGTTGGGGAGGAAGAAGAGAAGGGAAAGCACAGAAATGGCCACAGTGTCTGGTCTGCTGGAAGACCCCTCTTCTGGTGTGCCTGGCAGAGCTCCAGTGGCCAACGGTGGTGGAAACTGATCCTAGGACAGGCAAGAGAAGTTCTGTGGCTGGGCAATAGCCAGGTGCGGTGGTGGGGTTTGGTTTTAATAATCTGCTTTTCAAAGGCATTTTTTGGAGAGTCCTTCAAGCTACATAGAGTCCGCTTCATCTGGGAATCTCACCGTGGTGGTGACTGGTGTATAGGTCCTGCGTGTTGGCAGGTGCTCATATTCCGTGACCACCGTAGCGCACCAGTGTTAATCAGATATTATCCCTTCCCCAGTATCACTTGGCCTAGCAATAGCAATATTTAAATTAGTGCTGCTGTGTGGATTTATACCATTGAGTAAAAGTGGTGATTTTAATTTGGTTTTTGTTTACCTGCTCGTATAAACTAAATGCAGATCCCAGATTGGGAGAAAAACTGTGAATTGATTTTTTTTTCCCTTTCTTTTTTTCCCTGACTAACCTCTGTGAAGGCTGAAATAGAAGGTCGCAGACATGCACCCACTTGATTCTGTGGCTTATGATATCTTTGCTTTTTCTGATAATTCAGAGCAGAAGTTTTTAAAGGAAAAAAAGAAAGATGTGTTGGTTGGATGGATGTCAATGCTGGCTGACACAGTCAACAGCTGAGGACTAGATCTTCAGGGTGTAAATTCATTGAGCTCAGTAGATGCCAGGAGAGCTGTGTCAGTCTGCAGTACTTTAAGCTCTGTCCTCAGGACACCCAGTACCATCAGCAGGAGCCTCTTAGACGGGATCAGTGGAGTTCCTTGGAAAGGATTCAGTGTTTTCCTGCCAGGAGCTTGAACACCAGCAGTGGTCCTGAAGATGTAGTGCTGCCAGAAGAGACACATAACCTCTGTCTGTTGCCTTTAATCACAACTGAGGGGAAAACTGTTTCTTGTTATCTTCGAGTCTGAAAGCTGCTAACATCCCAAAATATTGAAGGTTGTCTGATTCGGTGGGGTCTGCCTGCTGCTGTCTTCTCCCTACCTTTTAGGTAGGACAGATTGCAGCAATTAGTGCTGGCATGTGGGAGATTGGGCCAGAGTCTTACCTGTGTCCATCCAAACTGAAAGACCACTAAACGATGTCCCTCAGCACCACATCTCCACGGCTTTGAAACCCTTCCAGGGATAGGGACTCTGCCACTACCCTGGGGCTGGACAAGCCTTTCAGTCAAGAATTTTTTCCTAATATCCAACCTAAACCTGCCCTGGTGCATCTTGAGGCTGTTTCCTCTTGTCCTGTCGCTTGTCCTTTGGCGGAAGAGCCTGACCCCACCTGGCT